>PVIA01001711.1:0-256015 GCA_004024845.1 Tonatia bakeri | reverse complement strand
GCAGCACCTGCCCCAGGAGAGGCACAGGCTGTCACACTGAGTAGGGCCTGCCTGTAAAATTGAGGAAATGTCAGGCATCTCGGCTGTGCCTCTTTTCTCATCTTATTTTTAATTTCGGGGAAATTAGTCATTCGGCAAATCCACCTGCCAAACAATTCCAAGAATCAGAGATTTGTCAGCAAGCCCAAATCCCCGCCTTGTTACTTCCGCCCAAGGAGGCAGCCTCCCAGGACAGAGAAGTGAGCTGAGTGGGATGAGGGCCAGGCAATGGCTGCTCCCTTCCCAGCGAGGGTGAGACATCCCTGGAATCGGAATCGTGGTGGTGTGAGGACGATGTTTTCAGCAGGACAAGTCAGCGAGTCAGCCCGTGCACCCACCATTCAACCCCGAGAGGAACGCACACGTCAGCTCCTGCTCCAGGTTTTGGGCCCTTGGCATTTCTTTCCCTCTCTTCAAGGATGAACACAGGGGAGAAGATGAATGTTTAGGTGAGAAAGTATTTTCTTGCCCTGATATGTGTTGAAAATCAGCCACCTCTTTATCTTGCTTCCATTTTCTGTCCTTGTGAATTCAACTGCACAGCCACCCGCCTGACCAAACCGAAAAGCTCACGCTAGTTTATTGTGTTGAGCGTGCCATACTTTTTGGAGTTGTGCAGGTTCATTTTGACTTGTTGTTTGATTCAACAACAATCATTTTTTCATGGTTCCCATTCAATTCCTCCTTACTCTGAGTGAGAGAGGGTAAAAAAAGATGGAAAATCATGTAATATTTCCCTATCTTACCTCTCCTTTTCTCTTGCTATTAGTACTCAAGAGTGTAAGTACCAGACAGGAAAGGCACCTTAACACAAGTAGATAACTGGCATTCTAGTGAATTCTGTGTTCCAGATGCTGGTACAACTGATTGTGTGCATATGTGTGTGCATGTTGATTTTATTTATGTATGTATATACATTGAATGCTATATGTCTCACAAACACATTAAGTGATACATTTATATCACTTAATGCTCACAAACATACGATATAAGCATTATTTGTATATGTGAATATCCCTCATTTACTGATGAGGAAACCTAGGACCAGAAGGTGACTTGTTTGCCCCTACCAGGCTGTAAAGTGAGGAGACAGGAAGCGGGTCCTGGGGCCCGGTTGCAGAGCTCGCACTCTCGGAACTGTGCTGCACTGAGGCACCACGTAGCTGCCTCCCACCACTCCTGCTGAGAGTGCCAGCTCTGTAGAATCGGCAGCAGCTATCCCAAACACTTCTGCCCAGGCCTTCCCCATCTGTCCATCCTTTCAGCCACCCAGCAGTTCTTACTGAGTACCTGCCCTTGTGAGGCCATCTGCTAGGCCCTGGGCTCACAGGGTGAATGAGATGGACAGAGGTCATACTCAGCCCTTAGGGACCCCTCCTAAGCCTCCTGACAACTAACAATGATCCCCCTGGTAACAAGCCCTTCTTCGAATGTTTCCCCTCAGCCTTCTCTTCTCAAGAAAAACACTCTCAGTTCTTATCACATTTATAATCTGGCTAAGGATATTGGGTTAAAGTACAGTGTTCTGTGCCCCAAAGGCATGCGAAGAATATGCAGAGCCCGTGGAAAAATTAAACTTATGATAAGATGAATAATAACTCTTCATCCCAAGAATCTCAAGTACGTATTTCTAAAAATGTCTGGTTTAAGAATTCTCCCATACATACTCATTTATCATCTTCATGAGGCAGAAATCTTGTACATTCATCATCACATGAGTTTTTATTTCCTTTCAGATATATTCCTTAAGGTGGAACTGAGATACACAGCACAATAAAAATGACAGTGAAACATCAGTCCGCAGTCTGTCATCCTGTAACATTAGTCGACTTTATGTTCATCTCTCCATTTGTCTTGTGGGAGCGAGAACTACCAAGCACCAGTGGGCACCAGAACTGGGGTACGAGAGGCTGCGAGGAGCCTGACTGTAGTGTTCCAGAAACAGTTCATGTCCTCAGGTCATCCCTTAAGACAGTAGCCTGCCCACTCTGACATTCTGGCTTCATTTCTGGCCTCTGTTCCAATGAGCCGTGGGGATTCCCTGCCCTTCTTCGGCCGGCACACAGCAGATCATGCCACCATGACTTTACTCAGCTAGTCCCTCTCGCCTCAAGGCCCAGGCCTTCCCCTTGCCTACTTTTAAGTCACTCTTCTACACCAGCTCAAGTCTTCACTGACTCCAAGTCTAATCCAGATGCTTCTTTTCTATGGCCCCTTAACATCCCATGTTCATGTCCATTTCAGCAATTCTCATACTGCTTTATGGACCCGCCCTAGCTCTTCAGTGCAATTCTTGACACTAAAGACCTTGGACTTCATCCTGTTCATTTCTGTATCTCTGATTCCCCCCACATAGGAGAGGCTCAACAGGTGTTCACTGATTATAAGGACCCCTGGGAAGCTTCCTCCCAGAATCAGACTCAGAGCCCTAGAGGAATGCGCAATCTTAATGTCAGTAAGCCTAACTCTTAGGGACTGGATGCAGAGATTCTGTTTCTGGCATCCATCTCTTCCTTACTGCCTTATAACAGACAAATACGCACCATCGCTCACTGTTGCAATGCCCCTAGGAGGACTTTCTGCGTGCAGCACACGCCCAGGTCGGGAACTGGCCCTGAGAAATATCCCCCAGGTTTCTGGAACTTCATAACAGACTCAATCACATTACCTGGGTAGGTCCTTTCACTCTTTCTTTTCCTTACCCATTCCTGTGAATGGCCCTCTAGTCTCTGTTTTGAAAAAATGCTAATGTTAATAACCTTTTGATTTTAGCATAGTGCTAGGTTTACAGAAAGAAAGAGGTGAGAGGAAGGAGTCAGAACAGCTTACATTTTCAAGTCTCAGACAGTTGTGTTTCAGAGACACCCGCAGATTAAAGGGGTATGGATTCTCTTTTGGAACAAGTTTCCTCTGTGTAGTTCACACGGACCATAGTGAATCCCGCACCAGCTTCCCCCAGAGCGACCAGAAGCGTGGTTTACCTCCAACCTGTAAGTTGTTTGGTGTTAGAGGCATTCTTAGGCTGTGGGTGATGCGCTCCTGAGTTCTGAGCATGGTCTGTTTGCACAGCACGTGCCCACATCATCTCAGAGCACTGTCGGGCTCTTACCTTCAGCGCAGTTTAAACCCCAGGAATGGGGAGGTCAGAACCTGGACCAATCAACAGACTGGTGGGAAGTCCAGTGACTGTTCTGACGCACGACATTGAAGGCCCAGGGAAACACAGCGATTTCTGGTCTGGTTTCTGTTATCCTTTAGCCCTATGAGCACTAAGCAGATGGAGCCTAAAAAGCAGGGCAACACAGATAAAAACAAATTTAATATAGCTATCGCATTAGAAGGCGTGCCAGAGGCCTGTCCAAACATGCTTAGGGAAATAGATCACATCTGTGGACTACCCTGACCCTTCCCTTTTAATTCTTATTGGTGGGCTTCTCAAGTATAAAGCCAAGTTGAATGAATGATTGTGTGTTTTGTAATGGAACATAAACAGTTTGTCAAAGCTTGAGAGTTATTTTCAAAATGAGGAAGATCGAATTTTCGAGCAAGGTAGTTGTATCATCTTCTGTCTGACTTTTAGTGTACTTCGGCGGGGGCACCGCTAGCTGACTTAAAAGGAGATAGAAATCTGTGTCAGGCTTAAGAAGTCTGTCAATACGCAGCAACACATACTGATTTTGGAAGCAATAACGCCCCAGGAAAAATTACTCTCAGTGAAGCTTCTATAGTTATGAAGTTATTTTATCCATGGACAGATTTGCCTGCTAACAAGAAAAGCCCAGCAGGCATGTAAACGGATAAAAACATTAAAACAAAGTCACTATGGCAAGCTCGTTTGTGAGAGACACAATGCCGCCTTTAGATTCAAAGGCTGTGTGTCCCTTTAGCTGATTGAGGAGGGCGGTGGGGAGGCAAAGGGGTGGGAATGGAGGACATCTATAGTAGTGTCAACAGTAAAAGTCATGTGTCCCTATTCATCCATGTCCTTGCCCTGTGTCTTCAGCTTGTCACTTCACATTTTTGAGCCTGTTTCCTTCTTTGTAAAATAAAATGTTGGATCCTAACATCTCTAAAAAGTCTATAATACATTTTATGGTTGTTGATAAACAACCTGGAAATGTTATGGAAGGGCTCCAGCTATTCAGTTAGCTGGGTCTCGCGGAGTCTTTGCTCTTGAGGCGGCAGTCAAGAAACTGTTTTGATACCACAGTCCGAGGGTGGCTGAAGCAAGGGAGCTCAACCAATACTTTTCAGACTCCACAGAGAAGAAATTACAAATAGGTCAACATGTGCATTTATGATGAGAAAAAATAAGTACTAAGGGCGCAGGGATACACAGATTTCTGGCCAGTGTGCTCTCTCTGTCCGACATCTCCAGGGACTCCACATTGTAGTCAGAAAACTGAGTACTTTTGGAGCCGGGTCCCAACATCTTAGAGAGTCTTGAGAATTCTTCTTCCAGTTCATAGTGGAGCCTGTTGGCTTTCTAATTCAGAAATAAAAGGTTTCTTTAGTGATCAGATGATTCTCTCCTCTCTCTCTCTCTCACTCTCTCTCTTTCTCTTCTCTCCCTCTCTCTCTCTCTCTCTTCCTCTCTCCCTCTCTCTCTCTTCCTCTCTCTCTCTGCTGAACTGCTTTGCTGGGTAACACTGTCAGGTTTTTGTTTTTGTTTTTGATTTTTCAGAAAACAGGAAGTCCAGAGAGACAGAGAGAGAGCGAGACTTCAAAGGCATGAGAGAGAGACTTCAAAGGAGTGAGTTGCCTATTAACAAGCCTTTCCAAGACCTGCTACTATGTAATTGATTAGGTTTCAAGATTTTGATTACTAAGATGGTGTGTCTTGCCAGCCTGAATTGCATTCAAGTTACCTTGGATGGTTGAACTCTTCTCAGATCACACATTTATAAACAAGCTCTTCATTTCTTCTCAGATGTCATCTCATGCATCATACATGGGATTTACTAGTTTAAGAGGGCAGCCTTATTCAAAATACCTGTGGAAACACTTTGACTCTAAAATCAAGGTTGAAAGACCTGGCTGTTCAGGGCTGATCAAAGAAAATGACAGTTTGAGACATACTGGGGACCCTCTGCGGCAGTGGCTACCATACTTTAGAACCAGGTCTGTGTTCCAAGTGCAGGTTGCTGAGTGTCAGGCACTGAGATTGTGACTCAGTAGGAATTTCAAGTGTTCCCAGATCATTTTAACATGGTGGCCAACAGAACCCTCCTCTCCTAAAGGCTCTAGTTGCACGGATTTTGATTATTTATTTGGGGAACAATTCCAAGTTTTTGAAAAAAAAAAAACAAAAAACCTCCAAATGAAGGTTAAGTTCACAGTCTGGAAGAACCTTAGAATACAAATCTAAGGTGACGAGTGGGCCCTGCTGAGGTTTCAGAAACAAAGGGCCTGCCACAGAGATGTGCAAGCCACTCCACAGCCATCCTCAGCGACCAATGGCATTTGGCTCTGAAAAATCTCTGTAGATTAGTCTATTCTGTAAAAATCAAAATGGGGGGGAGGGCTCCCCACCATCCTCATATAAGTACATAAAATGTAACCTTGGGTCTTACTTTTCTTTTTCAGGCACTAGCTCAGTGTAAGAACTCCACAAATAATTGATGGGTAAATAAACAAATTAATAATACAGTATTGGAATTTTCTGCTTTCTCTCCTGTGACACCACCAGATTTTAAGTTCCAGGAAAGATAGGGCCATCCATGTCTTATTCATCATTGTATTCCTAAGACCCTGCAAAATGACATACTGTTATTTTTTCAAACATTCATTGAATACACAAGTGAAAACTGGAAATGAAAACTGAGACTATTCAAATAATTGTGCCATTGGGAAACTGAAATTCTTCACCAGGAACTCCAACTAATTCTGTGCATGAACACAACTCAGTATTTTCCTTTTACATTATGTTTTTCTGTCTAGCACCAGAGTGATTGCCTTGTTGGTACTGATCTAATATTGCATATGTTCCTGGCTGTGGGGAGGAGTGAAGTTGTAACCACAGAACAGGGACTTCTGAGGAAGAATTTGAGAAAACAGAATTAAAAGCTTCTCTTTGAAACATCAGGCAATTGCCACTGAACAGCAAACGCACACAGGGCTGATTACAAAGAGATAGTTAAAAAAAACTCTCCTTAGTATGGTGACAAATCCTCAGAATGAAAGCTTTGTTTATTTAGAGCTCTGGGTGACACTGAAAATACTGTGCGTGACGAAGAATATTGTGCATGACAAAGAATACCTGCTCTCAGTGCCTCTCCCTCTGTGGGGCACCTCTTCCTCAGTGTCTTGCACCCAGTGGGTGCAGCACACCTACCTGAGGACCTATCAACTGACAGGTGTGTTTCTAGAAAGCAAACAGAGTCATCCAACACCCAGCTGTGGGAAGTACAACCCTACTGGATCTTATATATGACATGAGAGAGCTGGTATGTGTCCCTGGTCCTGAGGACCACCAAAGAGCTAATCTCAAGATGGTGTTTTCATATTTCCGTGGGTTTCTCTCCTTATGTGATGGACAAGTTGTATTAGCTTCCTCCTGATGCTGTAACAAATGACTACAAACTTAGTGGCTTAAAAACAACACACAGTTATTATCTTATGGTTTGGAAGGGAGGAATCCAAAATGGATCTCACGTGGCTAAAATCAAGGTGTAGGTAGAATGGTAGAACTATGTACCTTTCCAAAGGCTCTAGGGAAGAATCCATTCCTTGACGTTTCCAGCTTCTCAAGGCTGCCACATTCTTTGGCTCATTGTCTCCTTCTCCCTTCTTCCAACCAGCACCAGCAGATCACCCTCTCACAGCCCATCTCCTGACCCCTCATCTGTCCCTACATCTCTCTGACTCTCTTGCCTTCCTCTTTCACTTTTAAGGACTCTTGTGATTATCTTGGTTCCAAATGGCAAGCCAGGATAGTTTTCCTTTCTTTCAATCAGCTTATTATCAACTGAATTCCATCTGCACCCTTAAATCCCCTTGTCCCTGTTCATGTGCCTGTTGTTCAGACTCCGAGGATGAAGACCCACCTTTGGGGTCATGATTCCATCTACCATGCAGGTCTAAGGTCTAAAGTAATCGGGATATCAAAACTGATTTTAGGCTCACCCCACTCCTGGGTATGGACTAATCTCCCAAATAAATAATAGACAAATAAAAATAAAAAGACGGATCTTTAGATTCTGTCACTGACATACAACTTGTGTCTCACTGCCTTCTCTAAGAACACCTGACTTGGGAAGGAAGCACAGAGTTTGGAGCTGTCAGCCAATGATGAACTGAAGAGCGCTGTTGCTTGTGTGTGAATTACTCCAGTGTCAGTCTGTTTCAGGTGGGTTGCTCTTGTATTGCTGCAGGGCTCACCAGGTTAACTAGCACCGTGGCAAAGGACCCTGACTGCACATCAGAATCATCTGAAAAGGTTTCAGCAGTCTGGATGCACAGACCATGACTGAGAATAATGAAAACCCAATGTAACAAGGTGCAGCCAAGGGGGAGCAAATAGGGATTTGGAATGGGGTCCAGAACTCAAGGTGTCCAGGAAATATTAGCATGTCCTCACCTCCCTTCCCCCAGGTGTGGTTGGGGGAAGGGACACATGGAGCAGGGCCATTGAGAGCTTTTTTGCATAGCAACAGCTTTGCAGCTAACCCCTGGTGTGGTCATTTAACATATCTGTAACCTTTAACTGGTCACATAGATATGTTAAATAGCTGTGGCCCTGGTCTGAATCAGGGAAATGGAAGTAACTTCCCCACCAAGGCATAACTGGGGGCAGGTCCCCCGAGTTACAGCACCTGCTTGGGAGCTTGGAGAAGATTGGCTCCATAACCTGGGGCCACACCTGCCCAGACTCACAATGTCAGCCCAGTAAAGCTGGAAGGATATGAGAGTGCTGGCGAGTGTAGCTGATTGTGGGAGGAATAGGAAATAGAGCTGCAGAGGAAGATTGGCATGAGGATTTAAACCAAATCTGGGCAGCCATTGTACAGGGAGGACCATGCAGCTTTGCCAGAGTGGGGACTCCCTCGGCCATTGTGCAGAGAGGAACACTCGGCTGTGGGACATGTAAGAGAGCCACGCAGCTTTGCCAGAGTGGGGTCCCCACAGCTTTAGAAGGGGAACCACCACCCGGCTTTAGCAGAGATCCCGGCAACACAGCTGATGGTGCCGGGAACCGAGGGAGGCCTCCAGCCGAGACGGATTACTGGGAAGAACTTGGGGCTGCCTGAACTATGGATTACTACTTCTTTTCCTGAGATATGGTACCCCAGAGTGGGCAAAGGGGGAAGGAAGGACTGTGTGTGTTTGTGGGTATTTTAAGGTTCTTTGGGATTTTGATGAAGACATTAGGTCGCTACTTTAAGTCTGTGTAGCATTAAATAAACATTTCCTTTCCTTTTCACAAATCTCTGGCATTGAGAGATGTCTTTCCTATAAGGCGGCGGACATAACAAACCTGGGGGATTCCTTTCGGTAATAGTGTATCATCCCAGGCCCCCCTTTGTTCTGTAACACCAATATGTAGGGGTGTGACCCAGATGTAAATGTTTATCAAAGCTCCCAGATAATCCTGTTATGCCGCCAGGAATAAGAAGCTGCTCGATAGGCAAATACTGGGTTCAAATATTTTTTTCTAGATTACATGGGTGTTGGTGTGTGTCCGTGAAGTTCTAATAAAGCAGACAGAACCGTTGGCATTAATGGACCTTGGAAAGTTTAACTCAGCCTTCTTTTTAGCTCTTCAAATTTTCCGTCCTGTCAACAGTGCCTATTCTCATTTGGATTTTGTCTTTCCATGTTTCAAAGCAGTTTCAAATAGTCTCCTTACATTCTTTGCAAGACAATTTCCTGTGAATATACTTTTTCTTGAATTACTGAAATAATTCTTTTAATAACACTTTCTCTAAACAATCTTCCAGAAAATCTGTAAGGGGGAAATCACTATTTCCCATGCACGACAGACTTTTAATTCATCTTCCTCCTTGTTTCAATACTATAGGAACAAACACATACTGACCCTGTAGGAGCTTTCTGTGTTTCTCATCAAAATCTTCTCTAAACATGAGACTGAACCTGGCTTCAGAGAAATCCTGGAGAGTGCAGGTCCTGGGGCCCCACCCCAGACTCTCTGAATCAGAATCCCTGAGAGGGGGGCCTAGAAACCTGCACTTCTTACAAGCCTCCCAGGCAATGTTTCCCTAAACACTGAACCTGCAGGCTCTCCCTCCAGGTGTTTCCAGCGTTGTGATCATCTCTGAGAGCCTAGAGACGGGGCCAGGTTCTCCGGGTTTGTACTGATGCAATAGTTGCTTATTAGAAGATCAGCCTTTAGCATTTCCTTGCTGTTGATGGTTTTTTTTTAAGATATTGATTTATCAAGCCCCCAAATTTCCATCCATTGAATTTTCACAGGGAATATAAACTTGCATTGTTTGTTAGTACAATAGACAAGTGGGCCAAAACTGAACCCTGATGAATGGTAATACAGGTAAAGTAAAACAATAAAAAAGCTGGAAAATCATGCACAGCAGATAGACTATTAATAGTTGGTCTATGAGACAGGGGCCAGAAACAAAAAAATAACATCAGTTAATTCTGGATGGAGGAAACTGAGAGAACCCAGGAACAAAAGTTTATTGTTCTATCGCTGCAGAAGAAATGAGGGCAGAGTAGGAATGGTATCCCTTATTACATGTTCCACTAAGACATGTTGAAAATTAGTTAAAACAAAAGAAAAGTCCTGAAACATGCAGCTAGAGGCAAAAACAAACCTTCTAAAAATAAAAGCAAGTACACTCTGCTAAGCAAATAAAACCACATGACTGCTTTGGATTTTATGACTTCTAGAATATGTTAATCATTCTGTGTGTGTGTTTTAAATTATGTGAATATGTGTTGTGGTCTGGGATTAAAAATAAACAAAGTGTGTAGCCAACTTGAAAATGAAGTGAAGTGCAGGCTAAGTAGTAAGCTGGGGTTACAAAGAAGACATGAAACAGAACACTGGAAGTGGAGATAAAGAAATGTGAAAACATTGTATTTGAAAAAAAATCGTGAGCAAGTGCAAATAAAGAACCTCTCTTTTGTGTACTCGAGACAGAAATAATTTTGTTATTAAATTCTCAAATGTTCATTCAGATAGTCTTTTATATTTTTTAAAAGCTAAGCTTAGGACAAAAAAAAGTAGAAAGTAGGCAACATGATCCCAAATGCTGACATACAAGACAAATAAGTTTCCAGGAAGAAAACTGTAACTTCGTGGACAGACTGTGTGGAAAGTCTCAGAAGCCTGTGAGGCTCGTGAACAAGAATGAAACCCTAGTAATTAATGTGTGAGTTTCGTACAGAACAAGGAAACTTCACGATTCTGTAAGGTTGCTAATTCCATATTCAAGGATCCTCAGCTGGGCACCTTCAAAATGAACAATGAGCTATTGAAAGTTAAATATTTCCAGAAAGGAAGGAAAGATGAACTAATGGAAACTAGTCTGCGGTATGAATGGAAGTGACGACTTAGAAAAGGTTTTACTCAAGTGGTTTTGTGATAATCCCAAATCCAAATGTAGCTTCCAATAGTCTGTGCTACGGGTCTGAGAAAAAGAGACAAGCAGAACAGAGGAAGCAAGTTCAGGCATTAGGTGTTCAAAACTAAGATTGTAAGACGAAGATACTTTGCAGATGGGTTAAAACATAATGTGAAGTTTTCACAAGTTTCTGTGCCTTCCTCCTCCACAACAAGAAATTTTTAGTATTTGTGTGGATCATAGATGTTCACAGTCAAGCTCAGAGTGTGCTGGAAATGCTCAGAGTGTGCTGGAAACTAGCACCAGGGACTTTCCTGGGTAAAGGAACTACAGGACGGGAGGTGAGAAGCAGGCAGAAGCTCTTTTCTCTCTGAAATGCCTTCATGGTTGCCACATTTTCTCCATGCTACCTCTCCACAAGAGCTGAGGCCTCCCTGACCTCTACCTTTGCTTAATTTCCAGAGCTGTGTTGGTCTGCAGAACACTGTCTTAGATGTATATTGCTGCATAAGAAATTACCTCCAAACTTAAAGGCATTTGTTACCTTGCAGTTCTGGGGGATGGAGTGGGGAGCAGTGATTCTGGCTCAGAGGCTCCCAGGAGGTTGCACTGGAGGTGCAGCCTGCAGTCTTCTGAAGGCTTGACTGGCCTGCAGGTCCTTTTATAAGTCCACTCATGTGGCTGGTGGATAAAGGTCTCGGGTCCCTAGAGGCCTCTTTGTGGCGTGGCTGACTGCACGGCTTGTGACTTCTCTCCTAGCGAATGACACGAGGTCTGTCTGGAAAAAGTCCAGCCATTGGTAATATAGTGAGAACTGCTTGCATGACATTGGCAGTCAAGGAGAGTGGACTGTAATGCACAGGCGTGAACAATGACAACCTCACTGCGCTAGTCAGTGGGGTCTGTAGATGCCCTTGAGTGAGCATGTGTACTGTGTGGCTGTTGCATTCAAAATGACTGAGCAAGTACAGCAAGAAATCTTCATCACATTTTGCATTGAGCTTCAACATTCTTCCATGGAAACTATTCGCATGATTCAGAAGGCCGCAGCTCTGGGCAAACTGGTGACTGGCAGCTTCATGACATTAATGCCTACTCACACATCCCTTCCCCTGCAGAGTTTTTCGGTGAAACACCAAATCACTCAGGTGACTCAGCCCCTCTACAGCCATGATTTGGTGCCCTGAGACTTCTGGCTTTTCCCAAAACTAAAATCATCTTTGAAAGGGAACAGATTTCAGACCATGGATGAGATTCAGGAAAATACACTGGGGCAGCAGATGGCAATTGGGAGAACTGTGTGAGGTCCCAAGGTGCCTACAATTGAAGGGGACTGAAGTGTCCTATGTACAATGTTTCTGTCATCTTTTCCAATAAGTGTCTCTACAACGTGGCTGGATACTTTCTAGACAGAACTCGTATATCTCAGAAGACAAGGACTGATCCCACATGCACTGGGCTGAAATAAGAGACAATGTGGGACTTCAAAGAGTGGTCCAGAGAATGAGACAGGCTAGAAAGATGTCAAGGAGCACTATAGTGGACAGTTTAACAAAATAAAATTGTTTTGTTTTGTTTTGTTTTGTTTTGTTTTAAGATGTCCTTTCTCATATTTCAATGAAATCTCCTGTCATGGCCTCCTATACCTGGTCGATTTTCAAGAGGCAGGTCTAGGTATCTGGAAAAATTATTATTTCCTACTAATATCCATGCACAGGGCTTCTGGGGACAAGCTGTCTTAGCCACTGAAAACTTTCTCTGCAAAAGCAGCAGAATTAGATCTGCTTTGGTCATCACCAAACTGGCACCCAATGCCACTGCTGACAGCCGTTTGAACCATTTGAAAAGACACAAAAGTGCATATGGGACATAGAATAAGTTATACTCGCACAACTGTCAAAATGTCAATCAAATTCTTTTCATCTAGTGAAGTGCCTTGGTGTTTTCAGTGTCCGGTGGCATTTGTCTTCATTGTCCTTCCACAACTGTCTCATTATGGAGATTTATTTGAAGTAAAAAACAAACAAATAAACAAACAAACAAACAAAAATGTGTCATTTCATAGGTTCCAGAAAAGGCACAGTCATACACTAGGTTGTATTGAAAAATGTGTATTTTTAAAAAATTCTGTAACAGCAGAATTAGTAATAGCAAAAGTAATAAATCCTGTTTAAAAGAAGAAGAGAAGAAGCTGTATTTAAGCAAAATAAGTTGCTTTGGGTACCCAGCTTACAGCACACAAGGAAGGACTGGCTGTGCGTGCTGTATCTTCGATCAACCAAAACGAACAGGATGCTCACGGAATGAGCACAACTGTTTTTGGTGCGAAGTACCTATTACTGCAGGAGCAGATCTGCTTGTTATTAGAGTGGCCTCACAGTTCAAAACCCTATTATCTTTGTAAAGCACTTTAAAATTAATTGTCATTTCATCCACTCAACCATCCAGGAAGTTCACACTAAGAGATAATTTTTCTCTCTTTCACGGGTCCCATGACCCAGAGCCTTCCAAACTACCTTTCCTGTCTAGGTCACTGGGCCATGTCAGCCGATGTGACTCAGGAGCCACTCTTCCCTCTCCTCCTGTCTGAATGAACTCAAAGCCTTTGCTCTTGGATTCTTGCTCAGGTTTTGCTCCCGAATAATTTTTTTGTTTATAATTCTTTCTTCTCTGGTCATTTTTAGAACTTGAACTGAATTTAAGCTAACCCTGTTGTGTTATTGGTGAGCAAAGAAATGAACCCCAAGAGAAATTAAATGAGTTATCTAGAGGTATAGATACCAGGGTCCAAAATATTGCATCTATGACATAGCTTCTTACTGTTAAAATAATGATCCAATCTGGGTTTATGTTTACCCAATAAACCTTTATTCATCCTCTCAGAGCCACCAGGTTCTCTGTTATGTTATGGAAAAACTAAGATTAATTACCCTGTCAAAAATATACTATCTAATATCGATTGAGTAATCATTCTGTACCAGATAGTACATTACATGCACTATCTCATTTAACTCATACAAAACCATCATGAGTGATATTATTATCTCTTTTTTCAGTTGAGGAAATTGAGGCACAGAAGAACTAAGATTCTTGCCCAAACTCACACAGCTGTTAAGATATATACAGCTGGGGCCTGAGCCTTCCACCCGCATGTTCTCTGCCACTGTGCCACACTGTAAGGCAAAGCATGAGCTAGCTTTTGTTTTCTACCAAAAATATTGAATAAACCCAAAGCGAATCATTTGGGCTACCTACACAGCTTCTAGGGTGGACTGAGGGTCAAGGGAGGTGTTATTGTATGACACAGCAGTTTGCTTTAGTTGAGTGATGAGGGCTGAGGGGAAAAGAGTCTTTCCTGGGTTAGAGGCGATATGCTTTTCTCTGACCAAAAAAAAAAAAAAAAAAGAGGGGTGTCAGTTTGGAGATAACATGGCTGTATCTGAGATGAGAGTGGCCTTCCTTTGGTTACTGGTGAAGTCCCACTGTGGCTTGGCCCTGCTCAGGAACTGTGAGCCCTCCCCTGCCTGCACTCCAGACATCACCTTGGCTTTCTTTTAAATGTGCATGTATTTTATAAGGTATACCCGTACACAATAAGAGCAGGAGATTTAAAGAAACTTATTTGTATGTATTAGTTACAACATTAATGGCACACCATCATTTCTGCAGTATGAGTATAAATATACCTGTATACATTTTTCCTATTCTATATAAATTATCCTTTCCCTCTAAGCTTGTACTGACTCCAATATAAGCTCATGGGAATAGAGACTTTATCTGTATCACTGAGCAGTATATTTTCAACTTTTCGAAAACTGTCAGGCACACAGTACCTTCTCAATATTTTTTTTTAAGTGCAAAGGTTTGACTATGATCCTGTCTGTCCCAAACAACAGATATTTCTGGATCAACACACCTAAGTCAATGATCAGGGCAACCTTGTGCAAGGGACATCTGGCAATACTCAGACTGATAAAGTGATCTGTGTGTTCCAGAAGACATTACCAGCCTTTGGCTTCAGTTGATTTGACGATGATCCTAAAAGAAGAGTATTAAGATGCTCATTGGATGGGGAAAGAAACTAAAGCACAGAGGGCTTGAGTGACTAGTTTAAACTCACAGAGCTGGCAAACTGCAGAACTGAGTGAGTAGCAGGGCTCCTAACCCCCACTCTTTCCACAACTCATTGTGGCATGTAATGAAATAATGGAAAACTGACCATCACCAAAACAAACATGAACAAGAAATTCATGAGTTTTTATAGCTATGTTGCCATTGGGTTAGAACCAAGAAAATAAAGCACTGTGACACATTTGCTATTTAGAATTAAGCACAGAGAAATATGGGGGAACCAAGATTGAACAAAAAACCGCACTTGCTAATTCAAATCCTGACAATGAATGACGAGTGATTAATAAACTAGCACAATGTAGTGAGAACTCCCAGGACGTAACACATAAAAAACTCCCATAGAATAGCATGCTAATTACAAAGTCACGAGCAGCTCAGCCAGTTTCACAACATTAATTCATTTTGTAAATGATTAAAATGTCTCAAGTGTGAAAATATCCACCGAAGTGTATGGGGAGGTCAGGGAAAAAGAATAGTAAAACCAAATAGACTCTTCAAGAGTGATAAATAGAAGATTTAAGTACCAGGTTTTAAAAACAAGTACCCTGTAAACACATAGAAACAGAGAGTAGATTACTGTACCTGGGGATGGGGGTAGTGGGAGGGAATGCTAGTGTGTGCACAAGTTTCTTTTTGCAGTGATGAAATATTATAAACTTGGAGTGATAGTTACACAACTATGTAAGTATACTAAAAAACATGGACTTTCACCACTACAAAATAAAAACAAGTACCCCCCAAAATTCCCTTGTTCTCTCCAAATGAAACCCCCTCGCCCTCTGATTTTAAGTGAATTCTAATCAACAAGTACTTCTGGAAATGGGTTCTTCTGGCTGTAACTTCCTGAGAGAGCTACTGTTCAGATGCTCAGATTTCCACTGAGACCCAGCAGCACGATGGCTCTGGAAGCACAGTTTAATTCTTCTTTAGCATTCCACCCTGGATGAGAAATATTTTCAATTTATATTCATGAAGGAATTTTTCAGGGGAAGCCGTCTTTTATATTGTAACATACTACTCTACTACATTTGCCTCACAATATCTACTCTTGCATTCATTCATTTGTTAATTCAACAAATATTTATTAAGGGCCTGCTATGTGGCAGGAATTAATGAACATAACAGATAAACCCATGTTTTCATTAAGCAGGTGAAGACAGACCGAATCTATAGAGCATATTTTTATAATATACTCTATAGATCACTTTTTTGTATGTGTTTTTATCATGTGATTCCCTTTGGTGCATCTCAAACATCAACCTTTCCCACAGTCAAATCTGTAGGATCCTTCTTCCTCACTTCCACATTTGACCCAATCTTTGAAATGTAGTAGGACGTTTATTGCATATGCCCCTCAACTTAGATCCCCAGGGCTAACATTGACCTGAAATTTAACTGGTGATGAACCGAAGTCACAATTCTGCATTGGCCATAGACTCCATCTCCTTTAAGGTGAATCTACCTTTAATTCTTTGTGTGCAACTCTGAACTGTATGTAGGATCAAGGACTGGGCATCTTATTTTTTAAGGAGGTAAAAATGGATATAATAGTTTATAGATTATTTGCATGGTCTTAGAAACTAGATTTATCAAGGCAATAGAGCAAAGATAGAAAATTTAACCATATGGACATCTGAAAAAATCATTTTATATACTATATTGGTGCACATGGAGCTGCCTTCTTAGCAACATGTAGAATAATGCCCCCTCCCCATTCATGGTTATGGTCAAAGCCAAGTTCATACATTGTGACTCTCTTTCCTGATCACAATTGTCTGGCTTAGGGATGCACACTTGGCTCAAGCTGAGTTAATTAGGTAATGGGTTTCTGACCTAATATTTGCTGAGTGAATAAATGCTTGGTCTGCTCCTAACTTTAGTCAGTGGGATATTTAAGGAAAGACTGGAATTCATAGGTGAGAATCTACCTATGTTATTCTCTAAGAATCTATGAATACTCCATTTATTTCAACACTGTAAAAAGTATAAATTTTTTTTACCCAAATTTGCCTCAAAATCCTTCAATGTTTACTTATGTCTGGAACCCCTGATGACCATTCTATTGTTAGGTCTATAGGGCCACTTTTAAGACCCAGGACAACTGCCTGGGATTTATTTGCTTCCCAGAAATCTTACCCTAGAAGCACAGTCTGTTTTCCTACCTACTTTAATGCTGACCTGAACAATTCCATCTTTGGGGATTTTCTCTCCAACTCTACCCACCCTGGAAACGATGGCAGGGATACTTTTTGGGAAAGCCATACTTTCTCCAGCTCTTAATTTTCTTCCTATTGTAACAAAAAGCATAGACTATCCAGGAAGAAAGAAACCCATTAAAGCAACACTTTGAATGATTATTGCTTGTCAGATTTTTTTATATAAGCATAAGAAGCAGGTTAGTTATTTAATCTATAAAATGCCCAGAAGAATGCTTCAACTCAAGACATTTAGAAGACAACAAAAAATAAAAAATTGGTATGTTTTTTAAAAATCCTTTTGGTAAATTTATAATTATATTCAGCATAAATTCATCATAGTAGTCATTTGATATTAATTTTCAATTCCCTCTCAAATGAGACATTGGTGAAGATATTTAACCATTAAGAATATAGTACCTACCCAGGATGGTATGGCTTAGTGGATTGAGCACTGGCCTGCAAACCAAAGAGTTGCTGGTTCGATTCCCAGTCAGGCTACATGCTTGGTATGCAGACTAGGTCCTCAGTGGGGGGTGTGCAAGAGACAACCACACACTGATGTTTCTCTCCCTGTTTTTCTCCCTCCCTCCTTTCCCCTCTTTTTAAAAATAAGTAAACAAAATCTTTATTACAAAAAAAAAGAGAAAATAGTATGTGTGATTTTTCTGGTCCAGGTTTTTTACTCCAAGTTTCACTGATCTTTAGGAGGTCCTACACTATTCTCATCTCCTACCAGTATACAACAGCATGTTGGTCCTTACTCAGGGCCTTTGTAATAACCTGCAAAAGTTCTTAGGCTTTGCTAATGCATTTGTTCATAATCATTCTTCTTTTTGTACAAGGAGTACAGATTGGGGTTCATCCCAAGTTCTTCGGGCAGAAACCAGAAGGGGATCAATCCATTTCTAACAAAGCAGCATTAGATCTTCCCTTGGAATAGGAACTCAGGGCTGTCATGGTTAGAACTTTTCTGAAGCTACTGTAGCACAGGTTATACAAGTACACAGGTCTTTTGTCTTTTATAAGTTTTCTTACTAACCATTGTGGAGAAATAGCTAGAGGAAAGCAAATTTGCATAAAATAAGAAGTTATAGAACTTCTGCATTTTACAAGATTCTTATAGCTATGGTTTATCATTCTTACTTCTTGCATGTTGGGAGCTAGAAACTGCCTTTTAACTCCTGCCACCTGCTTTATTCATGAGGGTATATCTTGCCAAGTACTAATCCTTCTTTCTGACTTCCATTTAGTGGAAGTACACATCTAATTAGAGAAAAACAACGGGTATAAACCAGTTCACATGCAATTGTTTCAATGGGTTATTTGCACTTTTCAGGACTTCCAGAAGGAAGAGGTCCATTGGGCTCTTGCTATACTTTCTTAGAGTCTCAGTTTTATTTGACAACAAAGCAAATCAAACAGTTTAGGACAGGGCTTCTCACAGGCATTCACCCAAGTACTTCTTCTACCAATACACAGAAGTACATCTATTCATTCACCAATTCAAAGAGCTCTCTTTACATGAAGATAATCATATTTTCTGAACAAGTCTATCCCTAAATACTTCCCGAACTAGCTTGTCCTCCAAACTAAGAGGACAACAAGAAGCAATACAGAAAGAACACTGGGCCTTAAGTGTGTGTCTCTAGGACACACCATCTGCATGACTTTGGACAAGCAAAACGAATCTCCGCGTGGCATCAAGATTTAGTATGTCTCATTCCATTGGGCTTCTGTGCAGATTATATCAGCAATACTGTCTGTGATTGTACCTAAAATAGAGCCTGGCCTATTTTAAGAGCTTAATACATAATGGGTCTTTTCTTTTTATTTATTTTTTTCTCAGAACTTTAGAGACTAGAGGTAAGAACATCACAAATCAACAGATGGTTCTGTTCACTCAGTAGGTGGCAAGAAGCAAATGTGCCCCAATGAGTGGTTTTATTTAGGAAACCCACTTCCTGAAAAGATGCTCAGGGTTTACTTTACAGAGCAAGGATCTTTGAATCCCAGATCTATGCTCTTGTTTGTTCACTATCAAGTGAGATTCTTATCACCACCCACACTGAACCATCAGGGGGAGTCGGGCTCAGAGCTTTCAGATAAGCCTCTATCTGTTTCCTTGAAGTCATTTTCTGAAGGATAAGTCTAAAAATAAGTTATTTTTACTTTCAAAAGCCGTATATGTATAGGAGATCCAGCTGGTTCAGTAGGTCTAGGGTCGGGTCCCAGGATCTGCATTTTTAATTCACTTAGGGGATCTGATTCAATGAACTCTTTGGTCACACTTTAATAAACAGCAGTCTACAACACTTGATGACCAGGGGAATTAGGGGCAAGGTGACTGACGGCCCTTGGGTCATGACTTCTGTTGAAGGATTGCTACCTGGTATGCCACCCCATGAACTTTTGCCTAAAAGTCTGCCTTTTAAGATGGAACATATTCCCCAAATGCTTTCAGCTTATATTATACGTCTTCTGGTCTAGACTGAGTAAAGCAGATTTTCCTCCCTATTTTCACTGGGCCTCATTCAATCAGTTGAAGATCTGAAAAGAACAGAGTCTGAGTGGGAGGGAACTCCTGCCTGACCCCTAAAAGTGGGATATTGGTCTTTTCCAGCCATCAGGCTCAGGCTGAAGCATTGGGTTTTCTTGGGTCTCGAGCTTCTTGGCTTTCAGACTGGAGCGACACATCAGCTCTCCTGGGTCTCCAGGTTGCCACCTATAGATGTTGGGACTTGTCAGCATTGACAATTGTGTGAGCCCATTTCTTCTAATAAATCTTTCTCTTTCGACTTCTATATGGATCTATATAGAGATAAATATGTATCTTCTTATATATCTAATTGGAAAGTCTTAATGAAACAAAAAAAACACAAAATGGTTTTGTGGGACCACCTCCTACCCCAAATAATCTTTGACCAAAAATAGACCGGACATTTGAGTGTAGCAACTCTTTCTGCTTCTCTAGGGAGGCAAATGTCTGCATTACAGCCTTCTGTTAATAGACTAATATTATTGTTAGTATGAATGGATCACTTTGGCATCCAAAATTTAGCCACTTATGCTTTCAATATTGTTGCAGAACAACTGAATTGACCTTTGCCTGAGGGCTGCTGAGTCAGACTTAATGACTTCTCATTTACTCTGTTCCCAAGGCAGTTCCATGACCACGCGATCACATCAGCATCTTGGGAGTAGAATCAGTATGGCTTTAAATACAGAGAATCTGAACACAGACAAGAAAGAGGGCAACTGAAGCCCTATCCTGGGGGAGCATCTGGAAAGCAATTATATCTTTAATATGCAAACCCAGGCTCCTGCAGACTCACTCTTGGAACTGATCAGGGGCACCTTTGTATGACAGGTCACCTGTGTGCCTTTGAGAACTGCCTATCCTAATTCACTTCTCTTACATTTATTAGAAAGTTTCTAATAGATTTGTTGTCCTAAAAAAAATGGTATAAAAATGGAAGGATCTTAGACTTACAAAGCCAGTAAAGGAAATAGAGATAAATTGTGCAGTCTTGAGTGTGAGAAATTAAATTTAGATAGTATGTTGCATTCATAAGAAAGAAAACAAAATGAGAAAAATAAAAATCAGAACATTTGGCTGTATCCATGAGCCTCAATTTAAAGTATTAAAAACTAAATTAGTAGCATTTGAATGTATTTAAATATTGAATGTATATATTATAGTTCTAAATGCAGGGTTCTCCTGGTATTCTAATTTATTCCCATCAAATTTGAACCTCAGAGATGGTCAAGAATGAATATCGACAGTCAGTTTGATTAACAAAACAACAATGTCAGATTTTCCTTTGCTTACTGAGATTAAAATTAGTTCTAACATTTTCTTCTTTGTATTTAAAATAAGCATCATACTTGTACTTTTTCTCCCATAATTACTTCATTTACAATTTTGAGAAAAAATTTGATAAAAATTTTTTTTCTAAATACTATTTATATTTGTTGTTAGAGAGCAGTGAATAAAACTCTTTGATCACTTATAAAGCAAGTGACTGTAGGGATGTGAGTGAACTGATGTCTAGATAAAATTATTAGTTAAATTTATATCAAAAATGGAGAAAAAAGATTTTAATGAACTGAATCATTGTTTGAAGCATAACTTTGGACAAGTTAACTTACTGATAAAGAGAAATGACAATGTTAATAATTGATGAGGTACCCAGAATTATGTATAATCATCCATTAACTATTTATCCTACTTAAGAAGTGATTTAAGCAAAATTATTATTCTGGGGTGAGCACAGAATAGGGGAAGTAACATTTATTGACATCTACTCTGTGCTAGGTATTTTGCCTTTGCTATTTCATTTGATCCTCAAAAGAAATCTTTACGGTAGGTATTATAATCTCATTGTTTTACATGTCAGGAAACAAACTCTAAGATCAATGAACTGAGCAGAACTAAGCAAGGGGAGGAGCAGAGTTTCAAGCCAGATTCTTACTACTACGGATTTTATTATATTTATAGAATGTTGCCATTTAAAAAACAAATGTAGGAGTAAAAAGTCCTCTTAAACACTATTTAAACATTAACAATGCATACTTTTGTTGAGTTTCATTGAAATACTAAGATTCTTGACTATTACATTTTCACTTTCAAACCTTGAAATTTGGGACTTTCAAAGCTGTGGTGAAAATGTTAAAGAATTACACAAAACTTAGGGAAGTCTCTTTCTGTTCTTTTTTGTTGTTGCTTTAAACTTCGATTTCCAAGTGCAGTTTACAGTTTACATTCAATATGATTTCGTATTAGTTTCAGACTGAACTTCAGGGCAGGTGTTTGGCATGAGCAGCAAGCTGGACAGATTGTGTTTCAGGGATGGTGGAGTGGTCTAAAGATTGACGGGTTAACAAACTGGAAGAGGTTTTCTGTAACTAGGTGAGAAGGCTAGGTCGCCTGAAGTAAAAATAGGGGTTGGGGGGCAGGCAGAGATAAAAGTCATCTAGAGTTCTAGAAACCTAGACCCCCTAGACAGAGCACGGTCAACATCAGCCCTGGGGGAAGGGGGAGGGGGAAGCTGGGAGGAGGGAAGCAGCCGCTGTAGTCAGGGCAGCAAGAATCCCCCCCTCCTACCTGCTCTGCAACACTGTTGACCATCTTCCTGAGGCTCTGACCAACGTCCAGCGCCCTGGCCCCGATGGGGAAATGTGGGGCGACCCGGCTCAGGTGCAGCAGATGCTCAATGCAGTGGTAGAGCAGCGGCCGTGTCTTCTCTGAGAGGGGCACACGTTTTCTGGGCCATGGCAGTCATCCAGAGATGTCCTACAGCCACAGAGGAAAGTCCAGGAGGTGAGAATCATTAGACGCTCCAGAACTCAATATCCCAACACCTCAATACACGTTTTTGATATAGAAGGAGGGCTGGGAAGAAGGACTCAGAAGGACTGAGAAGGAGAACTTATGATAGGAGGACTGAGAGATATGAGATTTCTGTTTTTCCTTGATCCGCTCTACCTCTAAGGCCCAGGGAAACATAGTCTGTATCCTGAATTTATTGAAGTGCCTGGCCGCTGCATTCTTCTCTCTAGAAGGGAGCATGGCTTTGGCTACCTCTTGCCTGCTCTCAGAGAACCCTGAGAGATAGGAGGATTTAATGGACAACGGAATGTCCCCAGACTTTTGATCATTGTAGTGTCATCTGCTGCTACTGAAGAGGACTTCATAGGACTTCTCTGCTCATACCTGCATCCTTGCTCCTCGCATGTAAGCAAAGGAGATTAGCCAGAGTTTGTAGCAGATATAAATTTTGTGATGTTCTCTCTACAGGTTGGGATTTGACCAAAAGGCTTGTCGGCAGTAAGTTTCAAATGGCCAGAGGTTAGTGCTATGTTGTCCAGGATTTGAAGAGTAAAGAGTTTTTATTTTAGCTTAAAGTCAGGGATGACAAGCAGAATGAAAATGTGAATTTCAGACTCCTGGCCCCGTGCTTTTTGGTCTAATAAAAATGTATTCGTTAGTGATTTGCCTGAAGGGGGATGAAAAAGCACAATACACAGTAATTCTTTTACCAGTCTAGACATCAAAGATTTAAACTGGCAGTCTTGGGGAGAGCTTTAAAAATTAACGATGCTGAGGTAAAGCAAAATGTTTCCAGATATTTCCATTATTTTACTAGATGCTTCGCTAAGTTACCAAAAGCCTCAAGAAGACTCTAAAAGTGTCAGAAATACCGGTGAGCCTAATTCAGCATTGTTTTAGGTCAGCAATTTTCAAAGGATGTGCCTCAGGAATTCAGAATTTTCAGAACGGGCAACACCTGGCAGTTTAGTCAGGGACACTGACCTCTTCTCCTCTACATTGTCAAACACACACAAAAAATGACAACAGCCAACACCATACCCATCCATTGTCAAAGAATCAAAATTATACCTTTTGGGGGTCAGATTAGCAAGAAATATATTTTTTGGTGTACCACAGAGGTTTAGTAATTACTTTATGTGTGCCATGAGATGAAAAAGGTTAAAAATCAGTTTCAGGTGATGGCCTCAAATGACTTCTATTCCCAAGGCTATTTTAGTGACCAGTGCAGAAGAAACTGTCCTGCTTTCTATCAGATAGGTAGGACAAGCAGGGCGACCGCCAGCCTGCACCGTGGCTTTCGGGTAAAGGCTGCCCATGCACACCCTGTGGGGAAAAGGGAAAGCTGATTGCAGCCCCTCACCCCCTTGGCCTCGGCTCATGGCTGAACCACTGCACGCACTGGCTCTGGTTAGGTTAAAGTAGGTTAAAAACCCACTGCTGTGTGCATGAAACCTAGGGTGGGAGTCTCAGGAAACATGTAATACTTGGTCTGTGAAGAACTGTCTCTCAGTCCCCACGAAGGCTTCATCGAGACCTGCCTTGACATTTTACTTTAAATACTTTGTGTCTCCCATCCTTACATACTGTCTTGGACTAACTTTCAAGGGCGTTTCAAAACTGAAATATTTATCCAAGTGCACCTAGGGGGAAGGTAAAGGCCATTGTGGAGGTTTATAGTCTCCCAATCAATTATTCATTCACCTCTCAGCAAAGCTTCCACAAAGTGGAATTTGTATCCACTCAGGTAATTTACTTTGTTTTTCAGAGACAGAAGAGACTCCTCTGAAGGCCGCTGTCACACAGATTTCACCTTTGGGTGCTTCATCTTTGTTGATGTGCTTGCACACCCCAGGGCTGGGCGCAGCCCTCCCACTGGAGCTTCAAGTACAGCACAAGAGGCAGCTGAATGGGTGATGTAAAAGCCAGTTTCAAGGATAAAGTGAATTGATGTGCAGCTAATTTTTTAAATAGTTCTTTGGGAGATTTTTTATGTCTATGAAATGATTTACATAATATATGCATTGCAAAACATTCGAACAATGCAAAATATGCAGAATAAAAAATGGGTCCCTTTCACTGTTCCCCAAATGCCACACCTCTGACCAGGAGAAACCACTGTTAATAATTAATTGATTATTTCTCAATTTTTTCTTAACAATTATACACACATGTATCTATATACATCTCAAGATGTACTTTTAACAAAAGTGAAATTTTTAATTAAGATATAATACACATATACAAAAGTAGGCATATAATAATTTTATAGCTCAATAAATTGCCATAAACTAAACACTTCAACATACCCACCATCCAAATCAAGAAATATAACATCAGAACATCAGAGGCCCCCAGATGTGCCTCACCAACCTATTCACAGTTTTTGTACATAAGACACTCATTTTGTTGCTATTAACTTCTTCCAGTTAATAATAATTTTTATGCCAAAATCATATCTACTAGTTTTACTGCTTTGTAATGTTCCTTTGTATTTGCTTAACATAAGTTATTTAACATTACCCTGTTCATAGACATTTATTCTACTAAAATAATCTTGTATAAAATATCAAGCTCGAAGTCTTCGGTTCTTTATTTTACCATAATAAGTCATTCTTTTTACACCTTTATTTTACAAAAAGAATACTAACTAATAATTTTTCAAACATAAGATTATAATAAACCAAAGGTGGAAAAAGTCTTCTAGGAGACACCCAAATCTTCTTCTGGGTGATCTTTGTAAATATGATTTAATGACAGGGCAAGAAGATTGTCTTCTTGTCTTGTCCCCCCACTGCTCTCAGAGCTAGCCATGATTGGGACGGGCATGGAAAAGACTTACTGGTGTCACAGGTTAAATCCTAGAGTCAGTGCTTACTGGGGAAAAAAGACTCTAATTTGTAGCATTTGCCAATTTTTTGTGTCATTCCTCCTATCAAGACTAGCT
This sequence comes from Tonatia bakeri, assembly GCA_004024845.1. Taxonomy (NCBI): domain Eukaryota; kingdom Metazoa; phylum Chordata; class Mammalia; order Chiroptera; family Phyllostomidae; genus Tonatia; species Tonatia bakeri. Next base: position 230,827 of record PVIA01001711.1, on the reverse strand, counting down.
TGACCTCACTGAACGCAGTGCTGAGAAAAGACACAGATGATGAGCTTTTGTGAGCTTTTGCAACAAGACTCTATGACCTGGGGTCTGGGCTAAGACAGCACCTGTGTGACTGCATGAAATGGAGTCTGAAGAGCGAGTGATAGTTAAAGCAGAATGGAAATCTGAAACAATAGCCAAGGGCAAGGAGAAGTGAAGAAATGTTTGGGGCATTTCTTTGAACGTCATTGGAGTGCCCAAGCAGTGACGTTTTGTTTTAATCAGTCACATGACACATGGTACATGAGTGTTTGAGCTGTCCATTCAACAGGTCAATATTAACATTCTATCAATATAATAATCATGAGGTATGGTGGAAATCAGTATGCGGTGAAATTTCCCTTCTTTTTGCCTGCAGCAGTCAGTGAGGAGAAGAAACAACCCACATAGAAACTGACAAAAATTGAGACAGCACAATTAGATAAAGTATCTCTCAAAAATAACTGCATTTAGTCAAGACAAATTTATTTGCTGATCATACACCACGGGCTATTCTTGGTAGGCAGGGAAACTGGTAAACAGGAAAGAGGAAGTGAATAGAAGAGAGCTTTGAAAAGCAATGGAAGGTTGAGAAGGGGAAGAATGTTCTCTGCACACCCTTACACTGACAATTATTCTAGAGCTCTGGCTGGTGTAGCTCAGTGGATTTAGTGCCAGCCTGGGAAGCAAAGCATTGTGGGTTTGATTTCCAGTCAGGGCACATACATGGGTTAATAATTAATTGGTCCAGGTTCCGAGTAGGGGGTGCACAAGACTCAACCACCTGCTGATGTTTCTCTCCCTCTCTTTCTCCCTCCCCCACTCTAAAAATAAATAAGTAAAATCTTCAAAAAAAAAAAAAACCACGAAAATTTGTTCTCCAGAGTGAAGGAGAGAGCAATGGTGGGTGGAGAGATTTAAAGGCCCAGAAGCAAAAGAATAAAAAAGACTGATAAATTTGATCACATAGAAAAAATTCTAAATTGCAAAAATATTTGTCAAATAGCTGTAAATAAACCAACAAACCTAGATATCTCAACACCGAAAGGGTCAGTCCCCTACTGAGAGCTCTCACTAACTTTATTAGTTTTCTATGGCTGCCAGTGCTAGTCTGCTGGGGGTCCCGTAAAAATGCCACCAGGTGGGTGGCTTAAACAACAGACATTTATTTTCTCCCGTGTCTTGAAGCTGATAGAACAAGATTAAGGTACTAGCAAAGTCAATTTCTCCTGAAGTCTCTCTCCTGTTTTAACAGACAGCTCTCCTTTGCAGGAAAAGGAGAGAGTTATCTCTGGTCTTCCTTTCAATTCTTATAAGGACACTGGTCCTATTGGATTAGGACCCCACTCTTAAGACCACTATTGACTTTAATCACCTCTTTAAAGGTCCTATCTCCAAAATAGTCATCTTGGGGTTAGGGCTTTAACAACAGACTTTTGGGGAATACCATTCAGTCTATAACAGTGCCATTTAACAAAGTATACAGATCTGACAGATTAAAACAACATAAATTTGTTATCTTCTGTGGGTCAGAAATCTGGGTTGGTTTCTCTGCTCTTAATTTCACAGAGATGAAGTCATGGTATTGCCCTGCTGGGTTCTTATCAAGAGGCTTTAGTGAGTATCTGCTTCTCAGCTCTTTCAGGTTGGCAGAACCCAGTCCTTGGGGGCCACCCTTATCTCCAGAGGCCCCTCTCAGGCCTTTGCCTGGGGCCCCTCCATCTAGAGCCAGCAACATTGCACCAAATTCTTCTCACATTCTTTGACTTCTTGTTCCATGTTTTTAAGGGATCATGTGATGAGACTATACCTGCCTTTGTAATCCAGGATAATCTCTTGATTTAAAGTCTGTAACCTTAATCACATCTGCAAATTCCCTTTTGGCGTCGAGGGATTAGAGCAAGGCCCTCTTTGGAAGCCCATTATTCAATCTACTGTACTGGCATGTGCATTAGAGTTTCAAATCCTTCCAAGAAAGACTCATGGAAACATCAAAAACAATGATAAGAGATGATCTTGACTTGCTCCTGGTTTATGAGAATAGTTTTAGAATTTCATAATTCAGCAGGATGCTAGCTTTTGATCTGAGCGTATGTGTGTGTACCTGACTTCCCTATTAATACATGGATATTAAAAAGTATTCATTTATCCTTATTTTCTAATTTAAAAAAATTAATAGTAGATGTCTAACACTGTGAAGTGTCTTTTTGGTATCTACTACAATGCTTATGTTTTTCTCATTTTATCTATTAATATAGTACATAAATTATGTTAATAATTTTTCTTTTATAGAATTATCTTTACACTCTGGAGTCATTGTAATAAGTACCTAATCCTTCTCTTGTGAGTTTTTGTGTATGTTTTTAAAATATAATTTTCTATTTTGTTTTATTCATTAGCTTTTCATATAAGGGTTATTATGATCTCATAGGAAGAATTGGGATGATCCTTTTCTCTCTGTGCCCTGGAACTGTTTAAATATGACACTAGTTATCTTGTCTTCTTAAGGGTTTGAAAGAAAGCCTTGGAGAACCACTTGGGCCTAGCACATGGAGAGAACACCTCTTACATAAATTTTTAAATTTTTTCCTCTTTTTGGATCAGTGCTACATATAAAGATAAAAAAAATCTAGTCTTTCACACATTTTATTTCCCACATTAAATGTTGACACACATACTTTGAATGAACACCATATATATCAATATTTAAAGCTTTGAATGTATCTTTTACATTGTATTTTTCTTCTAGAATGCAGATATTAAACATTAAAATACAGAAGAGAAAGTTATGTATTTACAGGAATCCTTAAGAAAAGTATGTCTGTATGTCCATTTCATATCTTTAAAATGTTGGGAGCAGAAACAAAAAGATATTTTTCCATAGCTCAAATATTCTCAACAGTTACCTTGATAACCCTCGGATGCCAGCATGCAGTAATAGTTATTTGTGGTCAACTTATATGATAAACAGAATAAAGAGAATAATCTCCAGTTTGGCACATTAGTGTTATGTGGTTCACAAATTTGACAGCATCAGTAAGTACGCTGCTTACCTGAGCTGACATTTCTCATCGCGAGAATAGCAATGAAGGAAGCAGGATGCTGATTGACCTGCTGGCGCAGTTCCTGAGTGTGAGTAACGACTTCAAAATGTTTTCTTCTCATTGCAGCCACACCATCAGAGCATATTCCTGCAGAAAACTTAAATTCCAAACCACATTTGCTGACCCCAAAATAGACATGATTAAAAATTAAAATGGTTGCAAAAGTAACAATTCATAAAAAGAAACAGATGCTTATACTTTCTTATAATTTATACACATTTGATTTGCTGTTAACACCTTAAAACATCATGAGTTATAATGCACATTACTCTTTAGGCTATTTTTAGTGGGATTCTTTTTCTATATGTGTTATATCAGTAGTGTTGTAAATGGCTTCCTTGGGTTGACTAGTTATGCAATCATATCTTCTGCAAAAAAAAGTAAGTGTCTTTTTTCCAGTATTTACACTTCTAATTTCTTTGTCCTTTCTAATTGTGTTGGGTAATACAACCAGAATTATGTTCAACTGGAGATTTTCACCTTTGACACTACTGACATTGTGGGCGCGGTAGCCCTTATTGTGGGTGGGACTTATTATTTGTGACTATTTATTTCTTTAGATATCAATTATACAGCACAATTATTTAAAAATCTGCAGAGATTAAAAGGCATATAAGAAAAATGTTCAAAATTATGGCAGTTGCTATTTCTCAGGGGAGGATCCTTTGAAAATTTTTTCAATATTTTAAAACATCTTGATGATTTGCTGGATTCAATTTTAAAAAATTGAGCATATGTATCATTTAAAATACTAATTTACAAAATCTGTTAGATGTTGAATAACCATAATTATGTTCAAAGCTAGGTAATTAGAAAATCTAATAAAATATTAAAGCTATTATTTATGATTTTTAGAAGTATCTTTTTGTATTTTCTAGCTTTTTAATAATAAACGTGTTATTTTATTGTTGGAAAGAATTTTCAGTTTTTTAAAGGAAATATTTTAGTGACGGATTTTGGCCAAAAGCTCTGAGGTATGGTAATGGAAATAAGTTGTTAAGTAGAATGAGTATCTCTGAAAATTGTGTTCAATAAATAAATAAATAAATAAATAAATAAAACCTAAACATGTTCCAACTCAACTTGTAGTCAACTTTATCTCCGAGGAAACGGAGGCAGCAGATCAGTGATTCCCTGTCGTGAACACAGACCAGCAGCAGGCCTGGCTGCCCAGCCTGTGGAGCCCTGTGCAGATGGGAGTGAGGGCCTCCTGAGCACTGGGCTCTGTGCGGCCACACGGACTGCACGCTCTGACCAATGTTTTTTCGTTTGTTTAGCAAAGAGGAAATAGTGGGGCCTGGCAGAAAACACCTCTCAGTTCACGAGAGCCAATAAAAGGTATGCCCCGGATGTGACAGAAAATGACTTCATGATATGAATCTGTGACACCAGGAAAAGTCAATTTCAGTGAGTAGAGAAGTTTTTGAAAATTTAATTCTGATTTCATAATTAGGAGTGAAAAAAGGAGGATGGGTAAATGAAAAAACAATGCCAATTATACAGACCTCCTCAGAATAAGCTAGATTTTAAAGGACTTGTGCATAAGATAACAGGGACATATAACCAAAGGGGGATGTTAGGGGATACTAGGGTACAGGAGTCCCCCCTTTTCCTCAGAGGATATGATCCGAGACCACCAGTCAATGATGGAAACTGAGGACAGTGCTGACCCTGAATATACTACGTTTTTGCTATTCATACCCAGCTTTTCACTTAAAGGAGGCATTTTCCAGCTTTCACTGGCAGGTCTGAATGGCCAGTGTGGCTCCTCTGGCACTCTGGGGCCGTTAAGTAAAACCAGGGCGACTTGAACACCTACTGCAGCACTGTGACAGCTGATCTGATGACTCCTAAGTGACTAATGGGTGGGGCTCGTGCGCAGGGTGGGTGCCATGGTCAAAGAGATGAGTCACTCCTGGGCAGGAAGGGCTCGTGCGCAGGGTGGGTGCCGTGGTCAAAGGGATGAGTCACTCCTGGGCAGGAAAGGCCCAGCAGGACAATGAGAGATTTTTATCACGCTACTGTTACTCAGGCCAGTACACAATTTAAAACTTACAAATTATTTGTTTCTGGAGTTTTCCATGTAATATTTTTGGATGGTGATTGCCTGTGGGTAACAAACCACATAAAGCAAAACCGTGGATAAGGGCAGACTACTGTACTACAGAAAAAGACCAGAGCGGTCAAAGCTCAGAATGACCTGCATCTCAGAAGAAAGAGTTTACATACTAAAAGTGGCTTTTTGTACTTATAGTACAACAAGGACAGGGAAGACTAGCAGGCTAAAGGCTATGAGTTACAGGTACAGGGTGAAAACTCCTGGAGAGTGAGTGAAGCAGTAAGGAAGCTTTGTGACTGGCCGGCTAGTCAGGCTGCAGACAGGAGTCCGCCTGAGGACAGTTTTCTGCGACATCTCCAGAGACTGTGTAGGCCCTGTTCTGCTCAGCAGAGCAGTGGCTCACATCAAGACAGAACCATGAATGAGGTCAAACTTACTTGAAGCTGAGAAATGGTTAGTATTTTTGGTGACAGAACCATTATCTTAAATCATCTTAATAACTAGCATTGTAGGTCGAATTTGATAAGGTGAAGAAAAATACCTATAAGGTACTGAAATTTGATGGAAAAATCGATGGCAAAAACATAATATGAGAGACATGACTGATCGGCAAGACTGCAGGATTTAGATTAGTGCACAACTGATGTGATGAGATTAATCACAGAAGTATACTATTTAATAATAGAGTTAGGGTGTCACCTGAAAGACTGGGTATAATTCCAAGGGCCACAACTGGAGATGGGAACACTTAAAACGTACAGCCACCAAGAAGAGGCTAAAAGCTAAGTCAGAAAAGGGAGATAACGATGTCGCGCTGAGTACGGGGGACGGCAGGAACTCTCTGATCCTTCCAGGGCAGGGGGGTGCAACCTGGTATAACCACTTTTAGAAGACAGTTTGGTCTTATCTAGTAAAGCTGAAATTGTACCTACTTTATGACACAGCATTTCTGCTCCTCGGTGTTCACTCTGGAGAAATGCATACTTTTATGATCCAGGATACGTGATCTGGAAAGTTCCTGGCAGCACTGTGCACAATTACACCTCACTGGGAAAGTTCCCAAATGGGCCTCAACTTTAGAAAGGCTGTCAGCAATGTGCCATGTTCGTCCAGTGGAACACAGTAAGAAGCAAACAAAACACAGCTACACACCACAGTGGGCATGGATTTTACAAACAGCTGCCAGGCAAAAGAATCAAGACACGAATGACATCTACTTACCGTGTGAGTCCACTCTGCAAAGCTCAAAAAAAACCTCATCAGTAATACTTAGGGATATATAGTTTGGTGAATAAATGACCGAAAAATAAATACATAAAATCCAAGCAATAATGACCTTAGCAGTCAGGATGGTGTTTTTTGTTGGGGGTTACAGGGGGTAAGGAACTATTGGAGGTGGTGAGGTTGCAGACACCATTCTTCTTCATGCCCTGAGTACCAGTGAGACAGGTGTGTAGAGTTACACATGGTGCTAGTTGCTGGCTTTGCTGTACAGTATATCTAACATTCACAAACTTTGAAGAGGTTAAAAAAGATAAGAGGTTCAAAATTGTATGAAGATGTTAAAAAATCACGTATAAAAGTTGGGAAATGGAAGATTCATAGAAGTCTGATAGTTATCTTCAGATATTTTAAAAGATATTAGGCTACACTAGAAATTTTGATTTTGTTTACTCCAAACTCCTCTTTTTCTGGGTTCTGAGACCCCTGTTTATTGGAAATCATCCCCTTCCACTTTGTCCTTCTCACTTCATTTACATGGTTGATGTCACTTGTTTGAATGCAGTGTGACCGCCCCGCTCAACTCACACACATGGCCATGGTGGATTAGTTCAAGGGGAATATCTGCTCAATAGCTCGTGAGAGTCCGTTTTCTGTAAATGTGGACTTAGGACCCTATATGGCAACTAGAACTTATCAGTTAAAGTTACAGGGTGGAATGTTTGATTATATAAAAGTGACACCTTGTTACAGAGGCACTTTTTTCAAATACACTGACTACCTTGTGCCTGGAGTGTTTAAGTTTGGCCTGAATGATTCAGGGAGACAACAGACAGACTACAGGAACAGACTAAAACTTCCAGTAAAAAAAAATCCTGCAAAAGTTCTTAATCACATAATACAAATACCTGACCTTCCCCTTCATGCACTCTTTCTCTTACCAATTTAAGATGTCCCTGTTTAGAGCTAGTTTTTTCCTTAACATTAAAGCATGTCATTCCTCTCCTCAAGCCTTTAATCAACAGCTTCAAAACAAGGTTAATTTTACACACTTAGATTTATGAAAGGTTAAAGTGACTATGTTGTCTTTATTTCATTTAACCTCTCCAGATTTCACCTCTTGACTTCCACTGAGTGAGCAGGTTTATTATTTGACATATTCTATCTTCAAACTCCCAATGCTTATTTCTTTCTTAGTGTGCCTTTTTATTATTTCATTAGTAGTGAAAAATTATATCTAAACAGATTTACTGTGCTGACTTTACATGCTAGGATTATTTTTCCAAGATGAAGAACAGACTTGGTAGAACTAACACTGAATAAACAACATTAGTTATCATTGACAGCTTTTTCTTTTTGGGGTGGATGAGCACAGAAATTCTTCAGGGCAGAACTCTTGTTAATCCATTGGAAAAATGCATGTTGAAATTTAGACTGTTACTGCAATAATAAAAAATTATTCCTATCTTGCCTTGCATTATACAAAAACCAGAGAGAAAAGTAGTAAGAAATGAGAGAAGTGTGCACTACGTGCTATCCATTATTTAAAATAACCGAGTAGTTCATCCAGCTGTAGGATGGAAATGCAGGATTTTTTTCCTTAGAGGGCCTCTAAGGTATTCTCCAGGGATCCCTACCTCCTGATACTCACATGTTATTTACACCCCTCAAGTGTGGGCTGGACTCTCGCTCATGGTGGAGAACTCAATTTCCAGGTTGTGAGGCACCCCTGTGGAGACACCCCCGAAGAAGCCGGAGACTGAAGCCTGCCAGCAACAAAGAGATGAGCTTGGAAGTGGATGCCAGCTCGGTCAAACCTTCAGATGTGATGATAGCCCTGGGGGATGGTTTGACTGCCACCTTGTGAAAGACGTTAAGGCAGAGGTGCACTGCTAACTTGTACCCAGATTTCTGATCCATAGACACTGAGATGACACATGCTTGTTGCCATGAGCCACCACATTTGGGGGTCATTTGCTATGCAGCAATGCATAGCTAATGTGGTTATACCAACACAATTGAGATTTGGAGACAGGGTATATTTGATAATACTCTATGCATGATTTTACCTGGAAAGGTAATGCAGAAGGGTTGAGGGAGATGAAAAATGGTCGCTGAGGATGTCCACATTCTAACCCATGGAATCCGTGAATACCTTACTTGACATGGCAAAAAGGATTCTGCAGGTATAATTAAGGTTTTCTACATGGAAAGATCATCCTGGATTATGCAGTTGGGCCCAAAGCAATCATAAAGGTCCTTAAACTAGCAAGTCAGGAGAGGGAGTCAGAAAAGGACAGGTGACAGTGGGAGGAGAGGCTGGAGGGTGTGCATTAAGGAGGAAGGGTCATGGCTGAGGCACGCAGGTGGCCTCAGAGGGCTGAGAAAGACACAGGAAAGCACGCTGCCCCAGAGCCTCCAGAAGGAATGCATTCCTGCCTCTGGGTTGATGTGACTCCAGTGAAGCTGATTTCACACTCAAAGAACCAGTTTTTGTGACCTCCAGCACGATAAGATAATAGATTTGTATCATCTCATGCCATTTCACAGTAATTTTTTATAGCAACAATAGGCAACAAATACAGGATCTTCTGTGAATGTCCCGCTGTACTGTAATTATCTCTGTAAACTGTTATAGTGGAATCCACATGTGGAAGGGCAAAGCCAGGCCTTTGAGACAATGCAGATTGTATGAAAAGGGATTTCATGTACAAATTGGTCGTGAAGTAACAGCACTTCCTACGCTCTTCCTTCTCCCACATCCTTCTGGCATCCCACAATTTTCCATTAAAAGACCAAAGGGAACACAGAAAAGAACAGAAAAAAAATCTCACAACAAAAATTAAGGCAAACATGGGGAGGGGTGGGGGGAAAAGACAGAAAACTGAACTTGAAAAACAATGAAAAAAATTAAGGCAAACAAATGAGAGTCACGGCTGTAGGAAGGCAAGAACCATTCCTGTTTTACCCACCACTCAGCCACCAGCCCAGCACCCGCCTCTTGCAGATTCCCGAACTACCTTCTAATATTGCTGAATGTGCATCCTAAAGACAGAAATTGTCGGAGTTCACCTGTGATGATGAAACAGATGACTTGGGGCTGAGCAAAACCTATGCAGACTTCACATTAAGTCATGTACAGTTTCTCCACTTGAAACAGAGATGACCTGGGAACAAAACAGGTGAGGATTTTTTAACATCTCCCACCAACACTCTTTCACTCCGGCCACCAGGGACTGTTTTAACCAGGTGACTGGGTGTGGTTGTTTCCTCCTCAAAAAGGGCTCTGCTTTTTCAGAAACAGAGAAGGAAGTGTGCCCTGCCCCCAGCCCTCCTCTATTATTGAAATGAATCTGTTTATCTAGATTCCTGTCGGTGCAGCAACTCTAAATGCAGCATAGTGTCCGGTTGTGAAAACTAACCCGTCCCGCTGGGACGCAAGTGGCAGGAGGGACAGCCGGGCCACACGGTGTTTCGTCTCTTTCAGGGGTTCAGACCATCAAGTAGTCACCTACGGGGAAAGAAGACAAATAGGATCACACTGAAAAAAGAAATATCAAAAATTGGCCATTGAGCTGGGACTTGTCCACACCTTTGCTTCCAGGTACAAATCTGAGAATGGAATTGGGTACAAAAGTTGAAAGCAAACAGAGCCGGGAAAATCTATTATCTTTGGTCTGATGGAGGTGAAAAACACAAACAGTTTTCTGAAGACTTAGAAGAAAGGCACATTTGTGGAAAATCGTGAACTAATTATCTAAGAAGAAAATTCTGAGGAAATGTTGGCACTCTCATCAAATAAAAGTAGATATGATTTCTTTGAAAGAGATAAAAGGCATGATAAAACAAACAGACCAAAGTAAAAAGGGAACAGCTCAAAATGAAAAAAAAGAAGATAGTGGATGATTACTAAGAAACTAAAAACAATAAAAACATTAAAATCCACATTGTAGGGAATAAAGAGTAAAAACGATGAGTAAAAAACTGAAGTTGAGGGTTGAGATGCTCTTTTGAAATGTAACAGAGAGAAAGAGTATGGACATGGAGTAGAGAGAAGGAAAATATCGTAAAAAGTAATTCATAGAAAAGAGCGAAAACTATGAAACAATTATAAGAAGCTTTTCTAAGGTTAAATATACCTACATGTGCATTTTAAAGTTATCCATCTTCCAGGGAAAATAAATGAAAAGGAATCTACATCTAAACACATCCATCAGTATTTTTATTTGCAAGGACTAAAAAATGGTCTGTAAAAGACCTAGAGAAAAATATATCTTTATATCTATGACTGTATCCAAAGCTACATATTAGATTATGTCTATATTGATATACCTGCATCTATATCTGTGACCTATTAGTAGTTAAAATTCACATTGGACCAAGACTTTTTGTCCTGTGGAAACATAGGGAAGTGGGAAAATGTGACCAAATATGTTGTCCCAGACTAAACTGAATGTTACATGCATAAGCCATTCAAAATCCACACTCACGTGTGGAATGGCTCATTCAGAACATCACCCACTTGTTCACCATTCTTAAATAACTTGAAGACACTTATCCAATGATCAAGTAGTAAAGTGAAGTTGAGCTTGTGAATGAAGAAAGAATATTTTAAAGAAAAGACATAGAGCATTAAAACTAACGCTCTTTTTAAAAATCTGAATTATAGCATGAATGGACAACTCGATGGAACTTGTAAAAATGATTAATGAAGGAAAAGATGTAACAATTGCTCCACAAGTGATATATTCCAAAGAAATGAGTTTGCATTTAGGCAAACATATAGTTAAAAGAATGTTAACTAAAGATCTACATATTATGTTACAAAGTGAAAATACCTTAAATCCAACAATAAGAAAATAATTAAACCCATTATGATTTTAAGCATTATGATAATGATACAGTTCTTATGGCCATGCTAAAAATATTCAACAGCATAGGGACATGTATACAATCTATTTTAGTGAAAAAAAGTAAGTTATAAAACAGTATACATCAACAAACCTCTTTTTGTGAAAATAATACATGTGTGTAAATGAAAAGATACAGGAAGATATTCTCTGGATGATTTTCCTTTTTTGAGATGTACGCATTTTCTAAATTTTCTGCCATGAACACACATGCATACGGAACAGGCAGCATGACCTTTCTCTGCCTCTGCAGCAAACAGAAATGTGCTCATCCTACTTTATATTTCATGGGCTGCAGGAGCAGTGCAATATCCACTACGTAGAACGAAGCTATCACTGGGAAGACCTTCTCCAGCATTTGGATGGACGGTCACTGAGTCAGTCAGCTCTCTGGAGGCACATTTTCTGGTTCGTGCAGACCAGGGTGCCTGTTGTGGTAACAGACTTCGCAGAATCTACAATTCTCTCGAGGCTCCATTAGATCACTGTTAAGATTTACCCTTGAAGTCATCCAGGCCAGGATGTTTTATATTCTCTGCAGACATTACTAATTGATCAGAACTGACATTCAAGGGGTTACCTATCTGCTATCCTAGGGTCATCACTCTGAAGCTACATTCATTCATTCAATCACTTGGTGAGTCAGATAGCCATTCTGTCCATCAGCAAATACTTGCTTTGTGTCTGATATCACTCTTCCCATTGTGTTACAGCATGGCCGTGAACAAGACACCGAGACACCCACTCCTATGGAGCCTACTTCCCACTGTAGGGAGATGGCCAATAAACAAGTAAACATAAATAAGCAAGATCATTTTATCTAGTGATGAGTATTAGGGGAAAATGAAACAGACACATGTGAGAAAGAGCGAGTAGGGAGTTTGCCCTGAACATGACGACCAGGTAAGCTCTCCCAGGAGGTGTCTTTCTGCCGAGACTGTATGGGCGTGGGAGAGTAAGCTGCGAGACTGTTTGGGAGAAGAGCACTTCATAGGGGAAACGACTAGTGCAGCTGTCCTGGGGCGGGAAGGCGCCTGTGTTTAAGGAAAGGCAAGAGATCCAGTGTGCCTGGGGCAGGTAAACGAGGATGTGTCGGTTATGATACATGAGGAAAGCAAAAACTGCTAATGCGTTCAAAACAGAGGGAATTAATGTGTGGAATTGGTTGCATGGGTGGTAGAAGGGGGAAGAAGCCATGGGGAGGGGGAGGAAATGCGAAGATTAGGAGTGTCAGGAAGCCATTAGCAGTTCTAGGCTGGGAGGACTAGGGGAGGATGAACAATACCAGGGCCCAGGCCAGGGCCACCCAGCAGAGGCTGGACTTGTCTTATCGGGGCAGGAGCCACAGGAGAGACAGGTCAGAGTATCAGAGTGCATATCCTAGCTCCTCCTTCCTCCCTCTCTTTCCAGTGTCTTCTACTGGCATGACTCAGGCAGAAGACAACTGATGCAGGAACGGAGCAAGAATGGAGCATGAACGGGGAAGGGTCAAGTCTTTAGGCAAACAGGAGGGACAGGCGAGGGGCGGAAGAGGCACCAGGCCCTGAGAAGGCAGAGCAGGAAGACCTCGCAGACTGAGGGAGAGTTGGGTACTCCATGCGAGTGTGAGGGCAAGTCTTGAAGAGCTTCTAGTCCCAGAAAAGAAAGACGTGAAATCCTGGCACTTAGAGAGTTTGGTCCTGCCTGCAGGTCTTCTGGGTCCCATCTCCTCTAATCCCCATCCCAAATGCTGTGGTAAATTATTGGAGCAAAAGGCCAATTTGCCATCTAATACTCAGAAAAACATTTGCAGTTCCAGCGCTGTTTAGAAACTTGAGTGATCTGCAGTAAGTCGTAGAAATTACAAACACAGGCGACCTGGGCTTGAATCCCAGTCCCGCCATCCACCACCACGATGACTTCAGTTCCACTCGGACTTCCGGTGGGAACTGTTTACATTCCCTTCTCTCGCTAAAGATTCTGGTTCTTAGATCTTTGCACTCTCTGCTACATGTGTCTACACTCGTAAAACAACTCAAATTCCTTCAGGAAGCCGACATAGTGTACATAATGAATGGAGTAATGAAAATCTGGCCTCAGGCATTACATCTTAAGGCAAAACTTTGCAAAGTTACAAATAAAGCTGTGCTCTTCTCAGTGTCATTTATTTGAATATTAATGGTTTTATTTATTTAATAGAGACGTTAAGCTATGAAATCAGATTTCATGGGATCATCTCAGCCCAATTACTTTTCTGTTGTGGGACTTGGCTTTTTGGTACCTCAATTTTCTCATCAGTAAAACAGGGAAATTCATGATATCCTTTTGATAAGGTAGTGGTGTATTTAGATAAATTATATGTAAAATGCTTTCTCTAATTTCTGGAACTTAATGGATGACAAATGAATGTGGGTGGTCGCTAGCAATGTTACTATTGTTACCATCATTGTGGTTTGTTACTGCTAACTCTGTTCTGAACAAACAGAAGATTTAAAAGAGCTTCAAAGATCATGCAGTCCATAAAATGTCATAGTTAGAAGGAAGTGAGAGAGACTAAGGGCATGCACAGTTTTATTCTAAAATAACCAATCACTCCCTTGTTATTTTTATTCTCTTTAATTATCTATCTTTGAGTTGTAATCAATTCTCAATTTTAAAGTTTTTGAGTTATTAAGGAATTACTTTTTGCTTTCTCATTTTCATTAATAGTTTGAATCAAGAATTTTCAAAATGTTTGGAAGTAAATAGGCATTTTTGCACAAACTCTGAGCCACACGGATATGAATACATGCATGCACCTGTAAACACATACACATACATATAAGGCAAGCACATTGCCACAACCAGAGCACTGGACAGCACAAGAGCAAAATTACAGTGTTTTTCTAAGAGCCGTCCATGTCATTCTTCCAGAAAGAAGGTACTTATACTAACTGGTACGTTGATTTACTTAAATGACCAGAAAACATCATATAAATGAAGCTACTGAAAAGATTTTAAGAAATCCAGATTTCTGAGTCTATAGCAAACCTACCAAATCAGACTCTCCCAGCATGAGAAGTTATAAGGGTTTTTTTCAGGATAAATAAAAATGCTGACTATAACCAAAAGGTGTGCTGATGGTTAGTTACAACCGGAGGCTTCTCAATAATTCATTCATAGAGAAGCAGTATGAATCCCATCGGCACTTGGTGCCGGAGAAGAGATTGCAGAGGACTGAGAGTGACAAGGGAACTGGCAGCAGCTGCTGACAACAAGCCTGGAGAAAACATAAAACTGCTGAAGTATCCTTTCCAGTACCACCAAGGGCAAAGCATGGAGATCCTGTTCTCCAGCATAACACTGCTTGTGAACACATCATTTCAGGAGAAAAATCTGGACTTCATTTGGAAGGCAACTATTTTGCATGTAAAATTGACAAGAGGAGATATTTAGCTAATTCTTCCACTCTGAGTATCTTTTCTGTGGTTCTAGAGAATTTTCCTCTAAAATTGACTTTTTTAATATTTACCTATACTTCACCCACATTTTCCTCTCCAAAACAAAATTTACAGTTGATGTGAAATGGATTGGAACCCCTGTCATTCTCTCAAAAAATTTCTTCCACTCTAAATGAAAAACAAAGGGCAGGAAATCATTTCTGCTGGAATGAAAGCGACACACACTTCTGATTGCTGAACACGCTCCATCCCAAGTGGCTTCGCAAACTGCTGTCTTACAGAAGCAGCACAATGCTATGGGACCTTTCTCTCCTGTGACACCAGCTCCTACCATCTTTTAAAAGCATAATGATGGTGGGCACCACAGAGGGCTGCTTAGACACGCAATCATATCCATTCTATTCTATTTTACTCTACAATCGTGGCTGCCCCTGTGCTCACCCTTTAAACAATTAATGTCTACCAGTTTAAAAGCCATTTGCGTTGTGATTTTCTTGGAAATCAGCTCTGTATTTATACCGCCGTGAAGCTGACTGAAGCCCCATTTGTTCGTATTCGGTACCTTGGCCCGCGGCACCTCTTGCTCCCAGTTATTGACTCTATTATTTCATAAAGATTAACTTGATGTCTTCTCCCTAGAGTGAAAGCATGCAAATTGTCTCTACTTTTATCTGTGATTCAAGAGGAAGTCATATTAAATGTAAAAGAACCCAATTGGCAAAAATATTGGAAGTTTCACAGAGCTCTGCTCCTCCGCCCTTATTCTTACCAATTTTATCAACAGATGATTTGGAAAGCTTGCCACATGCAAATCATGTGCTAAGTGTTTTAAGTGCATTGTCTCATCTCTCCTTCTCACACCCTTTTATGGAAGTGGTGATATTTTACAGATAAGGACAGTGAGGTACAGAAATGCTCCAAGTCACACAGGTAGTAAATGCAGAACAGGAACCCGAACCCAAGTTTACGTCACTCTAGAACTGACCAAATTTCACATCACTCAATATTATCTTGCATATTGACTACCTCTGTGTAATATTTTTAGTTTTGCAACATCTGTATTTGCAAGAGCCTAAATTATGTTCCCTGCAGACATCAGTTTCTAATTCCAGGAACCTATCAGTGTGGCCTTATTTGGAAAAAGGGTCTTCGCAGATGTAATGAAGTAATTATTCCGGATTATTCAGGAGAACCCTGAAAGCAATCACAGGCATGCTATGAGTGAGGCGGAGATTGCTAGACATAGACAAAGAGAAGGAAATGTGAAGATGGAGACACATATTGGAGTCATGTGGCCACAAGCCAAGGCATGTCAGGAACCACGGGAAACTAATATATATTCAAGGAACTGTGTATTACTTCACAGCTAATTCTGCCAACAGAAGCAAAATGGTACCTTGGTGATGGTCTTATCTTTTCAACCAAGGGTGTCCAACCTTTTGGCATCTCTGGGCCACACATTAAAAACATTGCAACACGTAATCACAAAAAAATCTCATAGTGTTTTAAGTAAATTTGCCATTTTGTTTTGGGCAGCATTCACAGACATCCGAAGCCATTAGTGGCTCATGGGCCACAGGTTCGACGCCCCTGTTTTAAATAGTCTGAAATTTTTTCAAGGTGACTCTATGTTTACACATTTCCCCTCATTATTTTAAAACAAAATGAAGGCATACATGTTTAAGAGTGAAAACATATAACTCTAGAAAACAAACTGGAGGAAGAAAATTAAAACTTGTGTCTATTATTTGTTCCTGTTTTTGTCTCATGTTCACTCCTATCTAACACACACACACGACAGAATGTGCCCCCAACTTGTTCTTGGTGATGTGTTAAATACTTAGAGGGGCCATTTTTTTCCTGGCCACACCCTGGTCCTTGCAGGTGGCCCAGTGCTTGGGAAGCAGCCCAGGTCAGCGGCCCCCATGGAGCTCCTTGCAGCTGTGATGCATGACCATTTGCCACAGGGTGTCCTACTGACAGGCTCGTTGATAGCTTTCTGCTGAAAAATATACATTCCCTAAAAGTCCAGCTTCCTGCTTGCCTGGATTCTTGATCCCTTCTTCCCGCTTCCTGTGGGAAAGCCTAATGGAAGAAAAGTCATAGAATATCCCTCAGATCATCTCCTTTTCCTCCTCTACCTGCCTGACCTCACGATCCATTCTGCTACTCCCTTATGTGAAAACAATCCTGCATTTGTTAGTTATTTCTTCTGATTGCAGATGCCAGTGACCTTATGAAATAACTTGTGTATATGAAAATCTCAGGTGATATTACGAATGATTTTCTAAAAGAGTTTAAACATTTTTATAATATTTAAATAAAAAATTTAATGAGTTCAAAAGAAAGCAAAGTAATTTTGTCACTATTTGCATATTTTTCTGATTTTTTGTCTTCTTGTTCCTAGTCTTAGCCTGTTTGTTGCCAGATTTCTACCCTAAATTTTCTCCTTTGCATAAGAAAGGACAAAGTAGCTTTTTAATATTCTAGCACCTTCCAATCCATTCAAAAGTATGAATGAACTGAAGTCATCAATTGTGATGGGTTGAATGGGATACCCTCCCAAAATATGGTGGAGACCTAATCCCAAGTTCCTTAAAACAAAAATGACCTTATGTGGAGAGAGGATTTTTATACAAGTGACCAAGTTATAGTGAGGTCATTAGGGTGTCTTGTTTAAAGAGGAAATTTAGAACCAGAGACAGACATGCAGAAGGATGATCGGGTGAAGACACACAGGAAGAAGTTGCCTTTGTGCCTCAAATGAGGCATCCACATGCCAAGGAAGGTCAAGGACTGCCAAGGACTGCCAGCAGGCACCAGAAGCTGGAGGAGGCAAGGGAGGATTCTACCCTAAAGTCTTCAGAGGGAGCACGGCCCTGCCAACACCTTGATTTTGAACTTCCAGCCTCCAGAACTGTGGGATAATAAATTTCTGGTGTTTTCAGACACACAGTTTTTTCTATGAAACTAATTTATTAATACATAAAGCAAACCAAATAATTAAACAAGAAAATATAATTAATTTTACTCATTTGGGTTGTTAAGAATGTCAGGCTATAATTAAATGTCACTATCCAACGGGATCATCTGGAGAAATTAGTGTCAGTTGCACTTGATCGGAGACATTCTTAAAGGGTAATTGAGGAAATCAGTTACTTCCATCCAGAAGGGCCGCCTGTTTCCCAAGATGCCTCACAATTAGTTACTCCATTTAAAAAAAAGTTCATTGATGTTAGAGTTTTGTTTTGTTTTCAGTTGCTTCAGAGATCATCTAGTAATTTTTGCAGACATCACTTTGGACTCAGCAAATTTTCACCACCTGGGTGAAGCCTTCCTATTCCCTAATCCTTGAGAACATTGATCCCTCCATCTTCCTTGACTCCATGATTTCTTTACAAACTCTAGTTATTTCAGTTCCTTTCATGCTGGATTTACAATTATTTGTTTCTGTTTCTTTCTCTCACACTAGTCTCTTAGTTTCTAAAGGCTACACATTGGCACAGAGGAGCTATTCAATACATATTTCAGGAAGCACAGAACTATCTGGAGTTTTTAGGGAATATGTAGCTCATGTGTTCCTCAGCTACCTCCTTCTAGTCCATCTCCAAAGCCAACAGGGTGGCATTTTCCAGTCTTTCCCTCTCTGGCTCTGACCTTTGTTCTTCCTGACTCTGACCTCCCTGCTTCCCCCATATACGGTCCTTTGTGATTATACTGGGCTCACTCGGATAATCCAGTATAACCTCCCCATCTGAAGAGCCTTCACCTAACCAGGTCTGCAAAGACTCCTTTCCCATGTCAGATTACATAGTCACAGGTTCCAGGGATTCTCACATGGATGTCTTTGGGGGTCCATTACATGTCTACCACCATCACACAATTCCTCCTGTGAAACTCCTGTGGTTTTGCCTGCCACCTACAATAAACACCCCAATGACAACTGCAGAGGCATCTTCAGCTCAAGTGTATCCTCACTGGTCTTCAGACTTCCAGAGCCCAAACTTTACTCTGTATTTCTTCATAAATGCCCCACAGAGACCATAAACTCAGGATATCCCAAACTGAACTTACCAATTCTGCTGTCACTTTCAACTCTTATTGGTCATTGGCCCATCAGTGGCCACAAGAGTCACCAGACTAGAAACTCTGGGATGTTAATTCTTTCCTCTTGTTCACGGAGCCCCACTTAATCAATCACCATGTTTTGCTGACTTCACTTTCTAACCCTTCCTCACGTCTCTCTCTCTCCCTCTTTACTCCTCATGATGTGTCCTCATAGAATCTCTCATCAGCTCAAACCTGCACAATGAAGTGTCTTTTAACTGTCTGCCTGACCTGGTCCCCCTCCCTTAAATCCATTCTGCTGTCTGCAGCAGAGGGCTTATTTAACAGCGATCTCTTACCTCTTTCTCTACATTCTCTTCTGCTTCTCTCCCTCCTGTTCTCCAGAACGCACATTCTCAGTAAGTACGTTTCACAATAGTCCGCACCTCAGCTTTCCTTTAGGGAACGCCATCTCAAGTGCAATATCTGTGTCTCAGAATACCCCTGCCCTCACGTCCACCTGTCTCAATTGCTTTCATTGCCCCACATATCTGTGTCCAGACAAACCACTGTTAAGAAAAATGACATTATCCATATTACCTTAGACTTTGAATCTGAAATCAAATAGATTTAGGGGGGCCAATCATTCAAACCACTGCAAATTAAGGGTGGGGCAGAAGTAGGGTTACAGCTGTAAGCATATAAAACAGAGTTTACTCATATATTGTTATTTATTAATTATTACATTGTTTTTCATACAAACAACTGTAAACCTACTTTTGCTCCCCCCTCTATTAATGGAAGTGATCTGCTCTGTAGGTGGGTTTTATTTTTCCTACTCAGCCTGGGGCACTGGCAAGTGAATCTCTGAATCTGAGGTTGCAGGGAACTGTGATGAGGACACATCAACTTGTTTAACTAAATAGGTTTTGGTAATTTTAGAGAAACAGAATTTTTCCAGCTCCTCGAATTCTAAGGCAATTCCAATGCCCAAGTCCCAAAGCAATTTTTAAAATTTGGATGGGAGAACATTATGTCTTAGTAAACGATTCTACAAAAACCATATACCACTATTTCATGATTCCTGCTGCCCACGGTGACACACAGTTAAGTGGACGGAGGAAGCTTTGCTTCTTTGCGGAGCACAGGTTCACCAGGAATGCTGCAGAATTCAACAGCCAGTTTTGTCCTGACGCTGTAAGGCCAGGAAAAAATATAAAAATCAGAGCGGCTCAGTCTATTATAGACAAAACTCACAGAAAATAAATTTTTCCAGATATCTCTGACACCAGCAGGAATGAGTATCTGCTGCTTCGCTTCACGGAGAATGTAGGGAATTAGAATAAGTGGGGGCAACATGAGGCAGTGTCTTCCCTAATAGCTTAGGACTTACTACTCCCAATATGTCAAGTTCTACCCTTGGGATAAAGCTTTCTGGTCTCTTTCCATCATAAGGAAACACAGTGGCATAAAAAAGAAGGGAGTTGACAGCTAGGAACACAGAGTATTTATTGTCTGATAAAACACAATACAATAGTCTTTATTTGACTGTATTTTTTTTTGCTTTTAATTTTCCATCTCTTAAAATGAAGTTTTTGGGGTTTTACTTTGTATTACCATTTCCTCAGGAAAGAACATAAAGATAATTAGGAGTATTTAAAAAGTAAAACAGATTTTTTACAAGGAGGGAGGAATTAAATCAAAGTACTGGCTAATGTTCCGTTATTTGAGAAAGTGGAAAAGAAACTCCATAAAATTTAAGGATTCTGCATATGATGGCTGCTTAATAAAGACACTTCTCTAGCACAGGAGGTCTCACAATGAGGTGAAAAGCATATTAGTGTTCCTTGAGGGAGTCTAGAAATCTGAGTCTGTTCCCTGCCTTACTGTTTGTTCACTGTGCGTCCTTGGGCAAGTCACTTGGCCTCTCTAGTTTGAACTGTCTTAGCTTAAAGTGTTAGGAGACTGCTACTACTAATAGTGCTGTAGATCATAATAACGGCGACATTTACTGAGCACGTGACAAGCACTGTGTGAAATGTTTACACTTAAGCCTCATCCGCTTTTCTCAGGAACCTCTGATAAAGGCATTCAAATTCCCATTCTATCCAATTGGTATATCTGTAAAGAGGTTTTTGGTATAGGTCCTACAGGAAATCTAATTCAACTGACTTGTACAATAAGGAGAACTGATTTCTTCCCATAACAAGAAGCCTCAAGCTCTGTGAATGCACTGACTCAGGGATGCCCCTGGGGGCCCAGCCGTTGGCACCACCTCCTTCCGCCATCTTGGCACGTGGGCATCAATGTTCCAGCTCCACGCCTCCTGGCCACGAGATCGCTGCCACAGTTCTAAAATCTCATCCTCCTAGGGCTGAGCACTGGCAAAGGGGGTTATTTCTGCCCACGGATCTCTTCAAAAGCAAAAGAAAATGTCCTCATAATTCTTCAGGCTGACCTCCTGGATGTCTAATTGCCCAGAAATGGGTAACAACATGTCCATCTCCAAAACAATTTCTGGCAGGAGGCAAGCTCTTACCACCACGTGATTGACCTTTATGGCAAGGAGAGACTCAGCTACTGCTAAAGAACAAACCTTGAAAATAGTCAAATGAAATTAGGGAGGAGCACACAGGTAAACATTCTGACACATGAGCAAAGAGAGGGCCAAAACACAAGTACGGTGCTCAAGGACAGAGCCAGTGAGTAGCAGCACCAGGGCTTAAACCCAGGTCTGTCTAATAATGCACATTCTGAAATCTTCCCCTGCCTCTTAGTGTATCTTGTTTCCAAGTAAGAAACCTTACAGAAAGTTTAAGTTATTTTCAAGGTCAATCTCCAGAAGCCCTCCAAAGCAGAGACTCATCTGAACTGAATTAGCTGTGTCCAGCCTTTGTACGCATGGCCTATCTCTCCCTCAACCACAGCTTTGCTCTGGAAAGAACAGGCCACATTGTTGCCCATGCCCCCTGCCCCTCAGCCTTTCTGTGGTCGGGTGCACAGCAGACTTCATGGGCATGATGTCACCACCTCCACGCTGTGAAAAGAAGCCAGGAGGTGTGTTTAAATCACCCTCCACAGCACACTTTCTGTGAATTGAGATGCCACGTGAGAACTTCACTACCATGAGAGGCAGCCACAACCTCAAATGGGAATGAAGTGGTTACTGAAGACAATTCCTCCCATTTCCTGAATGTGCTATATTTTTCCCTGAAAGTAGAAGAAAAATGCATTATTGAGGTTCTGTGGGGTGTAAGTTATCAGCCCCCTTACCATTTGTTACCTTTAACACACCGCTACTTCTTCAAATGTCAAAGGTGTTGGAGGCACATAGACAAGATAAAATATGATGTTTACAGATTATTGTTGATATTTGAATATCATAGCACCAGAAGAGATTTAGACAACTGGATAGTTTTATCTTTCATTATTTCTTGCATTTCTTTTCTTTTTTGTTTCATGGCTAGTCATATTCAAAACCAAGAGAACTTAAGGTAAGTGTAAATTGAAAGTTTCTTGCATATTCCATATACCTGTCATCTATATTTTGAGTTCACTCCTTGCACCTTCAGCTCTGACTCATTAATAAGATGGCATCTTTTTTTTTCTTTTTGTTTAAAGATTTTATTTATTTTTAGAGAGGGAAGGGAGGGAGAGAGAGAGAGAGAGAAACATCAATGTGCAGTTGCTGGGAGACATGGCCTGCAACCCAGGCATGTGTCCTGAATGGGAATTGAACCTGCGATGCCTGTTTTGCAGCCCGTGCTCAATCCACTGAGCTACACCAGCCAGGGCATAAGATGGCAACTTAATTGAGTAAATCCTTTATCTCTTTTCAAAAGTGCTGCTATTTTCTAGTAATTAGCAATTGTAAGCACATTGCTTGAATTTATGCTTCTGAGAGTCCTGCTGTTTTCCACCCAGCTCAACCCCCCACCCGGAGACACCTTTGTTTCTGCCCCTCCCTGAGAGGCACAGCCCTGTCTGCCAAAGACGGCCGCTTACATCAATCGTGTAAGCATAAGAGGGTGGGTGCACCTAAAAGGATATGATGTTTCCCTGCTGCACGCTTTGCTTGTGTTTTCACCTGTCCCTTCACACTTTCGACTTTACAGCTAAGAATTACGTAATGTTCAGTTTTGTCACTTTCACAAATCTCTTACTTTTTCCTTTGTTAACTTTCACCCCAGCACATGGGATCGCAAGAGGATAGGAAACAAAGAAGGTTTATTCACATAACTTTGACAGATGCCTGCAATACATTTCAAAACTATTTTTTCTTGTTTTATATATTACAAAACACAGCCCAAACTTCTTGGCCAGCCCCTGTCTGTCTTCATCAAAATGAAGAGTAAAAAGTTTATTATTCCAAGTTTTTATTTAGGAAGCAGTGCACTTTAAGTAGATCTCTGAGGCAGGTTCAGGGTCAGGAAGCTGAAAAGATGGTTGAATTTATCCTTAATTCTGTGCAGCTAGTGAAGATCTGCAAATGGGACTGTACTGCCCTCGAAATTCCACTCAGGGAAATACAGTGGAATGCAGAAGTTCTTTCCTGTTATGTATTTTAATATAAATCTTCCTATAGTGAAGAATAGCTCTATTTTATGATTATTTGCATTTACTTTACCTGCTCACCCATTCATTCTACATCTGTTTTTATGTTTACCCACTTTACATCTGCAAAACATTATAGTTGTTTAAAATAGGCATAAACAGACATAGGAGAAAGTAAAATTGGAAAGACCAGAATCCATATGGAGGAACAGACTTCAGCTTTACTTGAAAGGTGAAGAAATCACAAAGACACTCGGTGAGACTGAATTATTGTTGAACAGAATCTGCAAACCTCCATCCAAACAGTCATGGTTCAGTCCATATCTTAACCACAGAGGACTTTGCTTCCCCATCTCACTGAGAAATGAAGGCAATCAGAGGATGCCTTCCGTCCCTTCCCACACTGTGCACTGCGTCCGGACTGCACTCGCTGCCTCAGTCCCTGCTCTGATCTCTGGGCACTCACTCCACCTGTGCCCTGGACTCCATGGGCCCCTTTCATCTAACGAAGGACTTTGTTCTGACAGTTATCATAGATCCCCTGTATCTTCTGTTATTTGTCCTTACTACTGGGTAAATCGTCTTACCTACAACTATACTGTAACAGATCCCATTAAAAACAGACAGAAAACACCTTGTCTTGGTCCCACACTCCCCTTCATCCCACTGCCATGTTGCTTTGCTGACTGTATAGCAAAAGTCATTAAGAGTGCCATCTAGAATCTCTTGAGGTTTGAGATGACTAGTAAATTAAGATGACTACACCCTCTTTCCTGTTCCAGTTGAGAGAATGAGAGGACCTGGGGAAATGAAGATTACGGCTAAAAGAGTACGGGTCAACATAGTTTACATTGTCCAGCCCGTAGGTTGGCTAATACTCTCTAGCTCGTTGGACAGGCTGGCACCCCCAGTCACTGGCATGGCTGGACAAATGTAGACCTCCCCTCCAGGGGCAGCCAGCCTGTCACCTCAGAAAAGCAGAGCAGAACAAGTGTGCTCTGCAGGAAGAAAGAGCCAGAGAGGAAGGAAGGAATTGAGACATACCACTTCAGTGCTCTCCCCAGATTCAGTGTTCCTCATTTCCTGGGGAGGAGTGACGAAACAGAGAGAGGTCAGGAGTGTGATTCCAGTGGAGGTGGCTCCTGGGGACATGAGGTAGGGGAAAGAAGGCCATCTCTCCTTGCTGTGTGGGATGCCCTCCTACCACCCTTGAACCTCAGAGCCTTGGCTGCACTAGAATCTCGGCTGCCCACTCACAGCTTCACTACAGGGTCCCTGCCCTGAACCATCCCAACCACGCTGACTCCTAGTTCTGAGTTACTTCCACATCGTCCTTTGCCCCCCTCTCCCTATGCCACAGAGGTCACATAGAAGGACTTTCTGGATCTGTTCCACACCTCACAGAAACCAAAGAAAGTCAAGCAGGTTGGGGGTTGCCTCGGGTCCTTCCCATGCCTGAACTCTGCACATCACTGTTACTTTACAGTAGTAAAGTAAAAATTTACTTTACAGTGACAGCCAGCCCACACTGGCATGGGGCTTCTACCGGACCCTGGGTTTGGCAACCTGGCATTCACTGGGGACCTTGATGAGAGAAACATCAGTGGATAAGCATAGTGAAAGCCTGATTAGGTTAGATTCAAGAGAGATTGAAGAAAATGGACAAGTGAAAAGGGAGGTTAACTGTGGGACAGTGAAACAGCATATTCCATTAGGAACACCAACCATCTAATTATATGGTCAGCACAATTAATCATCCATGATAAAATTTACTCATTTCCATAAATATGTACATTTTAACACTTTCTTTTAAAAATAGGATCAAAATTTTAATCAAAGAAACTGTCTCTGAAGTTTAAATGATCATAGACATTAACTCTGACAACAAAGCAAATTTTCACAACTATGCCATATAGATTTTATTGCCATCATTTACCAGATGATGAGGATCAATATACCAATTCTTGCTTCGTGAGTTTAGAAGGAAGGAGAACTTCCCCAACATTGTGGAAATGTGGGCATTTGTTGGTGTTTTATCCATTGTTGTGAAAGAAATTACTTCAAAATTTAGCATCTTGAAACCGCCCTTCTATTCCGCTATAAGTTTGCTAAGAATTCCTGAATCATCTGGGGATGCTCACTCATGATCTCGCTGCAGTCAGATGTTGGCTGGGGCTCCAGTCATCAATCAACGACAGCAACAGATATCAAATGACTCTCTCATGGGGCTCTCAGTTGGGCTGTGACCCAGAGCAATTGCACATGGCCTCTCTATGGCCTGGGCTTCTCACAGCATGCCTGCTGGGCGCCCTGAAGAGCAATTCAGTGGGAAGCATCCAGACAGCTTGGGTTCTAAGAGGCAAGTCAAGAGCTGCATGGTTTCTTCCCATCTAGCCCTGAGTAGCTCAGGGTCACTTTCCCTGCATTCTGTTGGTTACAAAGCCACCCCAGTTGCAAAGAGAGAGGCATCAGAACCCAACTCTTGAAAAGGGGAAATTCAAAGAATTCATGGTTACCTAAAGTCCAGCTTCTCCAAATGCTGACAAGAATCTCAAAAAAGACATCATCATTGGAAGAGCTTGTTTTAGAGACTTTTATCCATCTGATCCTCATAGGTTAAATGAGTAGAGTGATTATTTCCACTGGACTTTTCTTATTTCCCTGTAATTCTGTTTACAGGTGTACAGGCAGTAAAATTCTTGCAAGGATTGAAAAGACTGTTCTGTTAACATTTATTTCCAAGAGAAAACTTTTCATCTGTTCTTTCAAGTCAGGGATGTTGATTTCCACCAGATGTGTCAAATGTAAGTGGCCATGTTATTCTTCTGAATTGTGTTAGTTCAAATATTCATATCTTTCTAAATGTAGTTCTGAAAGAAGCTACCTTCACCAAAAAAGAGGTCCTGGCAGCAGAAAACATCATCCATAAACCATGATGTAAACATGGCTTATTTAAAGGAATCTATGTTTTCGTTTGATATGGCCTGTGAATAAAAGGAAGGAATCATATTGCTTGAACAATAGACCTCGTTTTGATAGATATACTTAAGCGAATGTCTGTCTCAGATTTTTTTCCCCACCTGAATTTTACCGGGAAACTTCAACTTTATCTTGATTGGTTTGGTTTGAAAGCATGCAGTGGCATTTGAAGAATAAAATTTATTTCAAGCTGAGCAGAATAGTCCTGTAATAGTTGTCTCTACCTTCAAGGTCAGGTTTAAATACAAAACAATGAAAAAGCAGAAGGAACTTGAGAGCATTTCTTCTCATCACTGCTGAGCCAGTGCTTCTCAAATGTTAACAGTTGGCCTCTCATTCCAGAGGTCTTGAATGGGGCTGGCAAGTCTGCATTTTCAAAGGTTCCCTGGATATGGAGTTGCCGTTGGTTAACAGACCGCATTTGCAGTGGCAAAGGGGGACATGGACTTGGCCATAATTAGATTTGACTGGGAGGGGAGACTTTGGGAAAGGGAACTGGCAGAGACTTGCTCTCTTTTTAGATGGACTTCCAAGAGTAACACATTTACATGTACTTAAAACTTTTCTTAAACTTTTTAATTTTTAAAAAGCCAATTGATGTTTACCAATGATAAAATATATGGAACTACCCACATAGGGAAATACTGTCAGGTTTTATTTTATAACTTTTAATGAAGCAAATTCATGTGAAATACAAAGCATTGCAGTTGCTCGTAACTGCAATTTAAGGCATGATAACAAAACTCAACACATCAATATAGCTCAGGGAGGAAATTCATTTTCCAGAGAATAAAAACAAAGCTGATTACAATAAATGGCTTTAATTGATATTGAAAAAAACTGTGTAAGTGCCAATATTAATTGTAATGGATTTCATCAAATTTCTGGACCTATGATTATAGTTTTATAGACATAGAAATAAAGCCATCCTTCAAAATATATATTTTATGGTGATCAGATATTATAAAAATAAAGCATAGTGAGAAAACCAACAAAACAAACAAAAACACCCCAAAGCCACTGTTAACATTTTAGTATCTCTTTTCATATTTATTTTTTCATTAGCATACACTTTTTAAAGAATTCAAAAAAATTTTTCTGATATGCTAATTTTTTTACTCAATAGCTAATTAACATTTCATGTTAAATATTTTCCTACATTCTTAGTAGCTTTATAATGATTCATTGTGCAGATATTTTATAATTGTTTTCAATAACTGATTATTTATGTCACTTCAGTTTTTCACTATGTTGCAGCACCTTAATAAACATTCTTAAATGTTCATTTTTGCACAAGCTGTCCATTTTCTCTGATGAAAAACTTTGTCATAGATTTACTAATTCAATGATATGCCTCTTTCTAATGTCCTTGTATACATTAAATTCACTTCAGAAAGTGACAAATTGTCTTCCTGAAATGTGCAAGATTTACTCCCTCCAGTTCACACACCATCTTAATCTTTGTCAATTTGCCATTTGATAAATGGACTTTTCAGTGAGGGCAAAGTTGCCGTGAAAAAGCTACTCTCATATGCTGTTAATGGAAAAGTAAATCAGAACAGTATTCCTGTGAAACAATTTTTAGCTGAGTATTAAAGAATGTTCATACTCTTTGACTTATTTCTGGGAATTTGTCCCAAAACCACAAGTCAAAACGTGAAGAAATAATTGTACATAAAATAGTTTATCCATTTATATCTTAATAGGAAAAGCTTGTAAAAATATTAGTTGCCTAAAAAATAAAGAATTATTATGTAAATTATAACATATGTTTTAACATTTTTAGGCAAGGATTAAAATAATGTTTATAAAACATGTAAATATGCATAAAAATGCTGGGTGGAAGGAAATATACCCCTGTCACAAAGGAATGGCCGCCTGTGAGGAGAGCTGAGAGGCCTTTCTCGACCAGCTACCTGTCCAAATTTAAAAACTCCTTTTCTTACAATCTTGAATGTTTTTCCTAAGTAATCTCTTAAGAGTATAAATGTTTTTTTCCCCTATTGCCTTTTCCCCCACGAGAGAAGGGCTTTTGTCTGTTTTGTTTACTGCTTGAGTGGCCTGCCAGAAAAAAAATCTGGAATTCAGTAAGGAGACATTCTATTTAAAAGGATTACTTCGATAAGGGAAAGAGGACTGTGCTGATGCAGAGAGGGGTGGGGGAGGCAACGCTTGCAATAGGGGAATGCACTCCGCCCGACCGACCATGAGATCTGCCAGCATATCCCAGGTCAGACAGGTGAGGGCTTTCTCTGGTAGACTGCAGGAAATGAGACGGGGAAGAACCAAGTGTGGGAAGTGAGGTGAGCAGGTGCAGCAATAGGGCAGTCAATCAGTGAATATTTTACCCGAAGGTAACTAGTTCTTGCCACTAAGGAGGGAAGGAGAGGTTATTCCATACTCCAATGTTCAAGGGCGCACCAAAGTCCAGTTCCCTTATTCCTGAGGCAGGGAAAGAAGCCTGACTCAAGTTCAATCAACTCAGGTTAGTGGGCATTTTACCCGGATTGCTCTGTGTCTGCCCTTATTGTAGGTAAGCAAGGGGGACTTCATTTGGTCTTACCTAAGCCATAAGAGGAAGGGTGGTTCTTTGTGGTGAACTCTTTCCTGGATCTCAAAAGGGTGGAGTGATTTCTTCACCCTCACTGTCTTCCAGGAGGACCCTGTCTTCCAGGCCCAGGTGAAGGTCACCATTGCCAGTTAGCACCTAAAACAGTGCCTGCTATCAACTAGGCACCCAATAAACACTTATTAAATAAATGAATTAACACCACTTAGGAAAGGAGGAATGTGAAAGGGCCACTAGGGAATAGGAAGGAATGCGAAAGAAGCTAAGTTACTCCATCGAACTTTACCTTCTAAAATAAAAATTATTCATACATTAATATTGTTGCTAGGGAGGGTTCCCTACATGCCAAGCACTGTGATAAAAAATGTATCTGCCCCATCTAGTCTTAGCTCTAACTCAGCTGGAATCTTCAGGCTGTTGGATGTGGCATTGGCTTTGGCCTTCATTCACTCCTTGCATGGGCCCATTAACATGGAAGGCAGAAGACTTACTGTGCTCTGCTGAGAAATCTTTCTCAAAGCTGCCCTTGGAAGAATTAACTTTCTCTTCCAGTGCTACGTATTCATGATTAATCTCTCTATGAAAGCTGTCTTTTGAAAGAAGCAAGGGGCATGTCTATAATCTTCATAATCTTTGTGTTTCTTATGTTTCATTCACGAACTCTCCACAGAGATGTCACCAGAAAAGTACAAGTATTCAGTTCATCTCTCAACAAAAGCAAGTAAATCTACTGAACTTTTTTCCATTGTTCTTAAAGAGGAACAGAGAAAGAAAGGCCTCTCCGTCCTACAAAGCATTAGGGTTCCTGATGTAATGTCACAGAAGAGGAATTTGTTGGACCTCTTGAATGGCTGTGCTCGTCTGCTTCTAGAAGGAGAACACCCATTATAATCCCCATCAGTATGTTTATTGGATTCCTGCTGTGTGAAGTGCATTGACTTTTCCAAAAGTTTACTCCGACCGTTCTGGAGTTATGTAACAAGCTTAAAGATGGTGACTTGGGCTTTTATTTAAATGGAACAGACAACAAGCACTTTGCATTCAGAGAATAATTCCTCCCACATCGACTATCTAAAGTTTCATAGAAACAAAGAATTGCCACTGAAAATCTGAAGTTCAGCCATTGTGAAATATTTAACCACATCAAATAAAATCGTGTCACTTTAAAATATTAAACCCATTAGTTACTTCTGAATACACAATAGTTAAAAGCCTTTGTTGTTTAAAAAAAGAATTATACAACCATAAGTGCCAGACTGAATTATAAATTTTGCATAGCAAGGCCTTATTTTTTAATAAGATTAGTAAATAAATAGTACATTTAATTAAAATTTAAATATGATAAAGTATTTAACAAGGGTGCTTTCAAAAGCATCTGGATTACTTAATGAGATTAGAACAGATTAATGTAAATGCAAGAGTAAATGAAAATTCCTTTTATTCCCCCAAATTTAATTAAATTTCCCCTGCGGAAAAAAATGTGGTATGATTTTGAAAAAAAAGTCTCCACCTTCTTTCTACCTCAAAATATTTAAAACACACATCTTCAGTGCACGGGGACAGCGTGTAGAAGTGACCAACAAGGGAAAATGGTCACCCGTTAGGTGTGCGATTCGAACGTAGCGCCATTAAGCGGCGGTGGCAGTTTTCGCCAGCTTGGCTTCTGAGGGCAGTGCTTCCACGCTGCAAGCAGGCATCCAGTGCAGCCAACACTTCCTCAGCTCTTCCCAAAAAGCTCAGCTTCTGTTAGGCGTTTCTGTGGGGGTTTATTTGGACCAGCCTGGTCCCCCTCTCAGTTTACAGGCCCTTTGACTGGGTGAGCTTTGAGGGCTCCACGTGGGGTTTGCCTGGGGACTCATTCTAACCCCTGATAGACTCCTGCTGTCTGTCCTTGCTTCACAGTAACTGCCTCTGAGCTGCTCCCGGTGTTGTGTTCGCTTCAGGTCCAGGTCCTGGCTTTCTCAGGGCATCCTACCCAGGCAGTGCCAGCTCTATTTATGCATTAACTATACATGTGTATGGCATACACTGTGGCCAGGCCCTGCATTAAGAAGCACTGTGCTAAGCACTTACCAAGTAGTAACAAGCATTAACTCATTTCAAATTTATAGTAACTCCATGGAGTTGCTATTGCTATCAACCCCATCTTATAGATGAGACAATGAAGGAACTTGAAAAACTGGGATTCAAACCTAGGTCACCTGATCTCTGCTCTGAACGTGTACAGTCTATGCTAACATTTCCATCCCGGACTTCATGACAGAGCATCAGGTTCCAGACAGTAAACCTTAAGCCAAGTACACAAATGTCCTATACACAATAACCCAAACATCGAAGACACACAAATTTGTGGAGCATTAAACAAATACTGTATTTTAAGATAACAGTAAGAGATTCTTACAGAGTATTAAAAATCTAGGGTGCACTTGATGCCTTTCTCACTTATATTTAATTCTTATTTTCTTTTATTATTTCCAACCTAATTATGGAGAGCTTGTGTCACTAATCTTAAACATAGTTTTGGGTTAAAGTGCTCATTTACTAGTCACGTTGAATTAAAGAGTTCATGTCTTACGTTGAGTCTAAACTATTACAGAGGTTGGTAGAGGTTTTGCAAGTGCTACATCCTATTCTTTTGAGTTAGCTCAGCATTTAAGTGCCTCTGGTCCTTTTCTCTAGATTTTAGGTTCATTTATTTCCTAGTTTTTCTTCTTAGTTACAGAACTACTTAAAGCAGTGGTTCTCAAACATTTGGTCTCAGGACCTCTTGCATTCTTAAATACTATAAACAGATTTTCTTTATGTGGATTAGTATCAGCCAATATTTACCATGTTTGGAATTAAAGTGGAATATTTTAAAAATATTCTTAGTAACTTATTTTTAAAAATAATAATAAACTCATGAAATTAACATAAATTTGTTTTTGTAAAAGTATATGTTCAAGACAAAAATATTTTTTGGGAAGAGTGACATTGCTTCACATTTTTGCAAATGCCCTTAACCTTTGGCTTAACAGAAGAGCTCAATTCTCATATATTCTTGCATATTTCAATCTGTTATGATACCACGTGTCATATAACTTCTGGGAAACTCCTCTGTACATCCATAGGAAAATCAGAGTGAACAGGAAAATGATGTCTTCATATTATCAGGAGAATAGATGTGACTTTACAGACCCCATTAAGGGGTCCACGACAACACTTAGAGCACCGCAGGCTGAGAGAGAGCAGGTGGGAGAGAGGGAGGAAATGTGCGTCCTCAGATAACGGGTCCCCGGCTCTCACGCTCTGCACACCCTCACAGAGGGGACAGATCCAGGGCAAGCTATGAAAGACTCTTCTATATTACAAGCAAAAATGCACTGAGACCTTTTACTCTAACTTTGACAAAGGAAGGGATTTTAAAATTTCATTCTACTGGTAAGGGAAATGAAAGACCCTGCCCGACCCTCCTTTCAAACCAGAATCTCCGTAGTGAACAAGATATTGACTTAACAAGATCCATCAGTTCGCCCTAGGACAAGCTGCCCAGCCACTTGGAACTTCTGTAGAAGAGAGTTTTAAAATTTACTGAGAAAAAGTATTACAAATAATGGATAGGTTTTTGGTTTTAGGACTGGGAATTTAATTAGGAACTAACTGTGACTACACTGAAAGTACTAGTAGGAGAGCAGCAAGAGAGTCAAGTTCTCCATGGGTTCCACACTACTACTTTTACAACAACTATTCACAGTAATAATAATAAATCGATAATGATGAGGTCACGCAGTGTGTAGATGTACTTCATTATGTCTCATAGTTTCCAGGTTCCCGAGAAAGCATTAGTGGTCTGTAGGATAGCAGCAGCCTACAAACTTAATTTTATGCCAAGCAAACGTTGCCTCCACCAAGGGCCTGGAAAAGTGGGATCCTGCCAAGACAGACAGAGCTGGGTATGACTGTTCATCCAAACTCCTCATTTTACATGTAAAGTACTCAATGTCTAGAGAGTGAAGTGACTTATCACAAGTGACACAGTATTTGTCATTTAAAGAAAAAGAACAAGATGACCGATCTCCAGACCCTAAGTAGATGTATTTTCATTACCTCCTTACATTTAAATGACTATGATAATAGCTCACAATTACAGAGACTGTCCTACATGCCATGCACTCTTCTAATGTGATCAGCTCCATTTAAAAAGTAATTAATTTCAATTCTAACACATTATTTTCTTTAAAAAAAATGCTGCTTATTTCTAATTTCTTGAGAAAGAACTTAGCTCATTGATTATCAAATTTATTTGCTAACACATGCAAGGTGATAAATATTGTCTGCAGTTACATTTCACTAATTTTGATGTGTGGTGCTTGAATTGTTGCTCAGTACCAAATATTTTGTGACTTCTGTTATGATTTTGTCTCTGATGCCTTGGTTATATAGAAGTGCATGTGTACACCTGCATACCTTTGTATGTGTCTGCTTCATTCTCAAGTACATGTTATATGGAGAAGAATTGTTTTGTTTCTTTTTTTGTTTGTTTGTGTTTTTATCACTCAGAGTTTATATTAGGGTTCATTCTACGAGCTTTGACAAATGTAAAATGTCACGTAGCCATTTTTATGGCATCACACAGAGTATTTTTACTGCCTGGCACCTCCTCTGTGCTCTGCCTAGTCACCCTTCTCCCCCCCATCCCTGGCAACCACTGATGTCCTTACTGTCTCGTTGTATTACATAACTCACCTGACATGTAATATTGTCCTAAAGATTGTTTTGTTGTTGGGGGGGGGATGACTCAAGCTCTCTGAAAGAGTGAAAACACACACATTTTTTAGTGTTTCTTTGGGGTGGTGGGTGGTGTCCGTTAGCCCATGGAGAAGCACTTTAAGGCCACTGGTTTTATGGCAGGAGCTCAGTCCCAGTTTATTTTGCAGAAGCTTAAGAACCCTATCCCTTAGCTACCAAGTCCTATGTCTAATATGAACTCTTCTGACTTCCACTGACATATTAACTCACTTTTATGTACTCTTAGCTGTTTTTTTACTTTAAATTTTAACTTCTCTTCATTTTAGCATATGGCATAGATGAGACAAACCTTTTTTCTTTGACTGTATTCATTACCATTTTAAAATGGTTATATTTCCTTTAGTTTAGAGTGGAAGAGGTTAATTAGCTCTGTCATTTGTGTTGCCAATTAAATGTTCTCTCAGATATACATGTGGTATGGTAATGTCAAAAAAGAAACATAAGAAACACTGGTATTAAAATATGACATTCTAATAAGAACTGTAAAACTTAATTCTGTAAATTGCTTCAAGATTTCTGTAGCAGATATGAAAATTTCAGATTAAAACTCTTATCCATGTAATGACTTCTTGAATTTCTCAAACACCAGTGTTAAAGTAAAATTATAGTGATGATAACATTCTGGACAGTGTTTACTTGTTGGAAATAAAGACTCTTCTCAAGTGCAAAATGTAACCTGAGAATATTTGAAAGTATCAGGATGAAACTTTCCCCTTTCTTTTGGAAGTTAAAAAGAAAATGTAACAGACAAATAATTGGTTTCAAATATATAATACAAGAATGTTGTACTTGAGGTCATAGAAGCAATTTTTATATCTCTTTACATCATAATGGTTCAATATATATCATGATATCTTTTAGTTGTAAATAAGAAGCACGTAATTCTTTCTTCAATTAATTGAAAGCAACACTTGTTAAAGAAGATAAAGTAAAAATAATCTGATAATTAATATAGTTATATGTGAATTTTATGATACAATTCTTGATAATGTGGTAATACATAATTAGAAAATCCCACATTGAAACAACTTCTTTAAGAGAAAAAAATATAGAAAATTGACAGGAGATTTGCAAGATTACGAGCAGGCAATACATTAAGGAGTGAAGAATTTGGAAAATGCTGGATTAGGAAAAGGTGGTAAATGAGAAATAGGTAAAAAGATTAGAAGCTGAGAGGGTAAGAATTTACTATGAGCAAGAAGAGGAGCATTTTCCTGCTGGACAACAGCTCCACAGTGCAAAGGAGAGATGTAGATGACAGACACAGAAATCGAGCCATTTGGTCCCTACTGCTGAAAGGTCATTCATCCCTGGTCCTCTTGAATGGCACTTTGGTAGGTGTCTTTTCCATGTCTGTTTACACCCTGTCTTCAATATTTCCTATAAGTCACATGGATGCCAATTAGAAGGTTTATTTGTACGTGATGCAGTGAATCGAAAACTGCTAGTGGGACGGGCAACCTCCAGCACCGCAACTACAGCGAACATTAAATATACCTCAACTCTCAGCCAGATTAACATACAACTTTACGTGGAAGGTTTTTTTCAAATTTAGTTCCTATCACTCAATACAACATGTCTAGATTTCAACAAAAACTTGAATTCTAATAAGCAAGAAAAACAGCCTGAAGAGACAAGGTAAGCATCAGACTCAGATATGATCCAGAAATTGGAATTATCCAACAGGGAATTTAAAGTAACTAGGACTAATATGCTGAGGGTTCTGGTGGAAAAAGCAGACATCATGAAAGAATAGATGGGCAGTATAAACAGAGCTGGAAACTTTACGAGTTGAAATGAAATGCTAGAAATCAAAAGTACTGCAATCAGGCGGGCTGGGTGGAGGGAAACGAAGGGGGAAACAACTGAGACAACTGTAACAACAGAAACAATTCAGAGAAAGAAACAAAAGTAGTGCAATAGAAAGGAAAATTGCTTTTGATGGGCTTATTAATACTCCGGACATGGCCAAGGAAAGAACAAGTGAGCTTTAAGACAGGTCTTTAAAAAGAAGACAACATTCGAAAACTGGAGGGGAACTACAGAAGGTGAAACATATTGAAGATCAGAAGGGGAAGAAAGAGAGAACAGAGCAGAAGAACTAATAGCCGTGAAATTTCCAAAATTAATGACAGACACTAAACCATATATTCAGGAAGTTCAGAGGACATCAAACAGGATAAATATGAAAAACTATATATACACCGAGGCATATCATATTCAAACTGCAGAAAACCAAAGACAAAAGAGAAAATCTTGAAAATACCCAGGAGGGGAAAATCATCTTACCTATAGAGGACTGAGAGTAATTTATCAGAAATCATACTAGTGAGAAAAGAGTAGTGAAATATTTAAAATGTTGAAAAAAGGTCACTCTGGTAGCACTCTTGCAGATGGATGCAGGGATATCCACCCTGCGGCCCAAGATGGCTGTGAATGCTGCCCACCAAAAATCGCAAATTTACTTAAAGCATTATCAGATATTTTTTGTGTGGTTACTTGTCGCAGTGTATTTAATGTGTGGCGCAAGACAACACTTCTTCTTCCGGTGTGGCCCAGAGACGCCAAAGGGTTGGACGCCCCTAGTAGAGGGTTTGAATTAGAAGCTGAAGGATTATTTAGGGATTATCGAAGTAATTAAGGTGTGTGGTTCAGAGGGTTTGAATGAGGGCACACCAGTAAAAACAGAGAGGAAGCGTTGGTTTTACAGGTTGCTGGGGGAGAAGATTCAATAGCACTTGACAATTAGCTGAACAAGTGCAATGAAGAGAAGGTAGACGCAAAGCACAAATGTGCAGTTTCACTGTTGACTGCCTTAGGGGAGGATGCAGCCAGTAACAGAGACAGGGAAATCAAGAGAATATGCTGGATTAGAGGAAGAAACCTGTCATTTACTGCTATTTTCTGCCTTCCGTGTATCACAGGGGAATTATTCTTCTTGACCTTTAACTATCTTGTTTTGTGAAAATCATTTAGTTTGTGAATGATTCTAACTCTGTTTTGCTTTCTGCATATCACTGATTTTATTCTTTCATTCATTGTAATCGAGTGTCTATTATGCATGGAGTTTTGTATTAGATGGTATTCATTCATTCAACAATATTCGCTTCAGATCTATTCTCGGCAGTGGTACAGATGTCAGTAAGACCAAGTTTCATTAAAGAGTTTAGAAATTTCTTGTTTCTTTTAGTCCTCATTGTTATTATCTTTTTCAAATTAAGGCAAATTTGTTCAGGGAAGGAATCTTGATACTTTAATATCTGTTTTTTCTCATTTACACTCTAAAAGAAATCATAACTGCTTTAGAAATTGATTCTTTCTACAAATCCCTTGTGTGCTTTCACTTGGCGCAGAACACCCACCTCACTTCAGCAGAAGGCATAAAAATGCTTTTGGCAGAACAAGAATCCAAGCAACAGAAGACTCTTGCAGGAGGCTTTTATTTATTTATTTATTTTTAATTTTTTAAAATCTTTATTGTATTTTTCCCATTACCACTTAGTCCCCTTAAACTCCCCTCCCCCCAGCAATCACGACACTGTTGTCCATGCCCATGAGTCATTCTTCCTTTTTGCTCAGTCCCTCCACCCGTTGCCTCCTCCCCTGACTAGCTGTCATCCTGCTGTCCACCTCTGAATCTGTCCCCATTTTCCTCGTTATTTCAGTTTGTTCATTGGGGTCCACATACGAGTGAAAGCCTATGGGATTTGTCTTTCTCTGATTGGCTTATTTCACTCAGTATAATGTTGTCCAGGTCCATCCATACTGTCACAAAGGGTCAGATTTTCTTCTTTTTTATGACCAAGAAGTATTCCACTGTGTAAATGTCCCATAGTTGTTTTATCCACTTATCCACTGATGGGCCCTTGGGCTGCTTCCATATCTTGGTGGTTGCAAATAACCCTTCAGTGAAGATAGGGCTGTTTAAATTCTTTCACATTAGTGTTTTGGGTTCCTTCAGATATATTCCCAGAAGTGGAATCATTGACTTGTAAGGCAGTTCCATTTTTTATCTTTTGAGGTATCCACATACTGCTTTCCACAGTGGCTGCACCAGTCTGTGTTCTTACCAACAGTGCACTAGGGTTCCCCTTTCTTCACATCTTTGTCAGCACTTGTTGTTTGCTGTTTTATTGATGATAGCCATTCTTACACAAGTGAGATACATCTCATTGTGATTTTGATTTGCATTTCTCTAATGATTAGTGACATTGAGCATCTTTTCATAAGCGTATTGGCCATCTCTATGTCCTCCTTGGAGAAATGTCTATTCAGGTACTTTGCCCATTTTTAATTGGGTTATTTGGGGGGGTTTTTGGTGTTGAGTTTTGTGAGTACTTTATAAAATTTGGATATTAACCCTTTATCAGATGTATCAGTGAATATGTGCTCCCATTCTGCGGGTTATCTTTTTGTATTGTTGATGATCTCCTTTGCTGTGCAAAAACTTTTTAGTTTGATGTACTACTATTTGTTTATTTTTTTCTTTTGTTTCCCTTGCCTGGTGAGATATATCTGATAAAAAAAAAATGCTATGAGCAATGTCCAGTTTTGCTGTCTACATTTTCTTCTAGGATTTTTATGGTTTGGGGTCTAACATTTAAGTCTTTGATCCATTTTAAATTTATTTTTATGTGTGGCATAAGAAGGTGGTCTAGTTTCCCTTTTTTACATGTATCTGTTTAATTTTCCCAACACCATTTATTGAATAAACTATCTTTAGCCCATTGTATGTGCTTGCTTCCTGTCAAATATTAATTGACTTTAAAGGTGTGGGTTTATTTCTGGGCTCTCTATTCTGTTACATTGACCTATGTGTTGGTTTTTATGCCAGTACCATGTTGTTTTGATTACTATGAACTTCTCATTGCAAGAGACTCTTAAAACTGAAATTCTTAAACTAACTTCCTACAGCAACAGCTTGCTAAGACAAGCCTTTTTTTTTTTTTTAAACATTGCATTAACAAGTCCTTCAAATACAGGCAATAGAACAAGGCAGATTTTTAGAACTCACAGGCATTTGAGAACCTAAATTTAGGTTCTTAGAAGATCACTGTATATTCTGGAGACAATTTTTATTTAATTGATATTAATTATATTTATCTAGATTGTCTACTTTTTCCCCACCATTTCCATAGACAGACTCTTCCTTGTTTATGAGTCAAGGTCTCTTCACGTACTTTTCAAATGCCTCAGCTTTCAGTGGAATTTGTATCAGAACCTGCAACATATCTGGAAAACATTATTTCTACTGTCCTAGTTTCTTGAGCTCAAAAGCATTTTCATTTTTCCATTTTTCCAAGACACCATGGAAAGTCTTCTATATATCCATTACCAAAGAACCCTCAGCCATAAACCTAAGCACTTACTAGTCACATCAAATTATAATTTTTGGAAAAAAAACAAAGTAGGGGACAACGTTCATTGTCACATGAGATGTACAATCCATTTCATCATGTTGTTTAGGCTCTTGAAAGTCATCAAAACAAACTTTAACACAA
Organism: Tonatia bakeri; assembly: GCA_004024845.1. Classification (NCBI taxonomy): domain Eukaryota; kingdom Metazoa; phylum Chordata; class Mammalia; order Chiroptera; family Phyllostomidae; genus Tonatia; species Tonatia bakeri. Next base: position 191,661 of record PVIA01001711.1, on the reverse strand, counting down.
ACCTAGGACTGCTGGTTCAAGTGCAAAAAAACTTTCCTCATCCTGGTGTTTTTTTCCAAAGATAACATTTGCTGCAGATGGAAATGTAACTTCCCAAACTTTTTTTTTAGTATAGCTAAGAAAGCTCTCATTCTTCCGAGTAGAATCTTACTACAGAAACATGCCAGAGCATTTATATTTATATGTCATCTAACACCAATACATCTTCTGGTTCCAATAGTCTCTTCTTTTTGAACACAAACATAAATCTTTTTAATTCATAATGCTTTCCAGTTTTATCCATGCTGTCGCAAAGGGTAGGAGCTCCTTCTTTCTCTCTGATCTTACCTGTAACAGGAACCTAATCAACAAAACAAACAAACAAGCAAAATATAACCAAAGACACTGAAATAGAGAACAGGCTGACAGTGACCAGAGAGGAGAGGAGAGGGAATTTCAGGGGAACCCTGAAGGGGAAGGGTTTACAGGAACAAGTATAAAGGACACATGGACAAAAACAAGGTGGGGGGTGGAAACAGGAGGGAGGTGGGGAAGGCTGGGAGTAAGGCTGGGGTGGGAGTAAAAGGCAGAAAACTGTATTGAACAACAATTAAAATTTTAAAAAATCTTTTTAATTCACACAATAACAATTTTTAATGGCTTTTTAAATAGCAAACCAATTAATTTTGCTATAACTTCCTATAGGTTTTATGTCTGTGGTTTTACCCTAATGACTAAATTGCTAATGAAACTTGAGCTGCATATTTTAAAGCTCAGACTTACAACCCTTTGAAGCTAAAGCTTTCTCAGTATTAGTTCAACTTGCTGGCAAACCAGCTACAAAATTAAATTACCTTCTCTAGTGCTTTCCTGAAATTCCAGTTAATTACAAAAAATACTGCAATGTCTAAAATAGTAATAAATTGTAATTGAAGCAACCAAAGGAGTACTTAGAGTATTTTCTAAGAATGATATAACGGAATGATATAACTCTATTCTAAGTATACAATCCAAAGAGAAAAAGCACTCTGAAGTTTTACTTTTTAGATAGCAAATTGCTGTTCTTTTTCAATTACCTGACATCTGCTACGTTCGTGCACATGCTGAGCTTCCAAAGTCACACAAACTCTGGTGCTGTGGCTCACAGAGGTCTTCTGTCTTCTGCACTCTCCTTTATTCGTTCCTTTTCTCTTTCTTTCCTTCCTCCCTATCGCCTCCTCTTCTTCCTCCTCCTCCCTTTTCTCCTGTTCACCTCCTCTTCTTTCCTTTCTCCTTCCTCCTCTTCTTCTTCTTTATGGACTCAGAAGTTTAATTTGGTTGAATCCGGAAGTGAAACCAGCTCAGTCATCTCTAGATGCTGACCTGCCGGTGGATTCACTGTTGGAGGTTGGGAGGAGGAGGCGCGGGCAGATGGCACATTCACTGAGACAGTGAGGGTTGCAAGGATCCATATTATGTAGTGGAATTCTGTCACTTGGCATTTCCTACTGTTGATGATTCTATGACTGAGTTTTTATTTAAAAAAATTAGTCCTATCAAAATGTTCTATCTTTGGACTTTTTCTCACTAGGTACCTCCATAATATGAGTGAGACATGTAAGAAAAACATCAAGTCACACTCATATTAGAGTTGGGTGAATGAAAAAAATGAACAGCTTTTCCCTTTATCGGGTTCTTGGCTTTTGCCTCTGTAGTCACGTCTTTCACGCTTTCATCTGTGGCTGTAATGGAGAAGAGCTCTGTTGCATCCTTCATCGCCAAGTTTTTCTGCCCATCAGAAATGTTCTGGGCTCCCTTTCCACCCCACACCCCATGGAGTCATTCACAACAGTTCAAAACAGATATCAGTTCTGAGAGTCACAATATTATATCTTACTCACAACATCTTTGATTTTTCCCTTATGGGGCACCTCTGGCCCCCAGATTTTATCCTAAAGGTTAGACTTAACCTGTGAATTTTGGGTGGAATGAACATTTGTCTGTCAACTCCCAGTGTCCTCTTATCAGTCCCCCTTCAATTTCTTGGATAGCTATCCCTTCCACCATACTCAGCTCATCCACAAGTTCTTGCATTGCATTTCTGCCGATCTCTCATATTAACAGATAACTGTGATGTAAGTGGAATAAGGTGCAAAATCTGACCACAAGCCTCCAGTGGTCCCCATGTTAATAGAGGCCTCTGATTTCCAAAAACTTTAAAGATGCAAAGAAAAGCAGCTTTGAAGTTAAATAATAGGAATTGGGTTTATATTTCACATAGATGTCTCATATGGACTGTCCTGCTCATAAGCAATCATGTTTCCAAACACTCATGCATTTTCAACCTGTACTAGAAATAAGCACAGTCATGTGCTCTTGTATTTTTTGTACAATGTTTTATATACATGCACATATATAAACATATGCATATTTGTATATATACTTGTCAACATCAAAGAATATGGCATGGGAATTGCAAGTAGTAGAAAAAAAATGCAAATATAAACCCTCCATGGATATGATTTCCTGACACAGAATATTTCCATTTATTTGACTTGTAAATTATTTAAATTCAAACCCTGTAGACTTGCCCTCATGAACCTTTGTCAAAATAAAAATTCTACCTTCACTAATAAAATAAAGGTACTTTCAAAGTAATAAAATTTAATATAATTATTGGTCATCACATTGTCACTAACTTAGCATACATTAAAATCATTAATTTTCTGGTAGCTGTTAAAATCTTGCCCTCTCTCTGGAGGCTCACTAAGTATCTTTAATAGGATTATTTGGTGAGAGTAGCAGGAATTTAGCATAAAAAGAGTTCCATCTGGTAGGTATATTGAATTAATAGTGCTTGAACATTGAGTTCCACTTTCCAAAAACTAATTAGGCATAAAAAAATCAAGCTTCTCAAGCAACACATTTTCATTATCATCTCATCATAAGTTACCTTGGTCACATCTGAGTGGTTTAGAGTAAATGAAACTTTTGATGACCCGTCATTAACTTGGTGAACTACAGTACATGATGAGTAGGTAGGGAAACTAATGTTAACTTCATGCTTCATTTAAATTTTTGGATGTCTGTTTCATACAGCTCAATCTAGTCTACCTTCTCAAACTTTTATATTTGATGATTTAACCACATGCCCAGATCAGTTGTGTAGGGATATGAAAATGGAAATTTCTAGTACCCAAAGCAAACAAAGACCTTACTTTAGGGCTGGCTTCCTGATATAACTCAAGGAAGTATGATTTAAAAGCATTCAGATGAGTACTCAAGAATTCAGCAGTACTTCAGAAATCACATAATCTGAAGGGAACCCTTTTTTTCTTGGGGATCTGATTCATGAAGGGCAATTCTCTCTTCTATTTTGGAATTATCAGGTGATATATGTGAGTATGGATTCTATAGATTCTATAAAAGAGGATCAAGCACTATTTAAGTTTGTAATTTCCATGCAGGCCTTAAAAATATTTCCTTCAAAATCTAACTATACATTTATTCTTTCAGGGAGCATAGAAACATAGGTGAATCCAATGAATAGATTATGAAGTGTTAATTTTTAATAACATTTGAAAGGGAACCAATAACAAATTAAAAATGTGAACAGATGAAGTTTGAAAAAGTAATGAGCGCTTAACTGAATATAACATAAGGCATCTTAATAGAAATTCAGTTCATATTAGGAAGAAAAATAAAAATAACTTTCTCCATAAGATTTTGGAAGTCATCCATGAGTCAACTTGATCTTCTACAGTAGCTTTAGTGCTAATTGTATTACAACGTAAACAACCAGCCTGCAGTGGCTGCTTCCTTCCAAAGTAGGCAGAGAATGTATATTTTTGAGAATATGGTTTTATAAATATCAATTGTGTTAATTTGGTTGATGCAGTGTTTTTCAAGTTTTCTATAACTTTAATGAACATTTTATCTACTTTATCAATTATTGAGAATGAAGTGTTAAGATGTCCAACTACAATTTTATATACTTTTAATATTTTTTAGTTCTGTCATTTTTGCTAGTTATTCAGGTGTATAAAAATAATATTATTATATATATTCTTAGTGTTTCTCTTTAACTTTAGTAATACTCCTATCTCGAAGTCTTCTTTGTCAGAAATCAATTGCTACTTTAGCTTTCTTGTTTATACAATGGGTGTGTTTCCATAAATTTACTTTGTATATCTGTATATTTTATATTTAAAAATGTATTTATTTTAAGAAATATATAGTTGAATTTTGTTTTTTGAAAAATCCAGTTTGATAATCTATGCATTTCAGTGGAAAGGTTTGGTTAATTTATACACGACATAATTATTGATGCAACTGAGTGTAAGTCTATCATATCACAGCTTATTTTATAAGTCCTATCTTTTCTTGTCCCCTTTTCCCTCCTTTCTTGCACTCTGTTGGCTTCAGTGTTTGCTCTCCATGATTTCCTCTACCAGATCTTAAGCTATATCATTAAAAAAATTTAGTGGGATACTTTAGGGATTAAATATGTAACTATGACTTAGTATATGCCTTAAACTGATATATATAGTACATTAGGTTATTTTAAGAACTTATGAAAAATACAATTATATCTATTCCCCTAATGTTCACTGCACTGTTGTTGAGATCTATTTATTTCTGCATATGATATAAACACTGAGATACATTGTTATTATATACATGCATCAGTTTCCTTTAAAACAGAAGAATCAAGAAAAACGTCTTTCATATTAACCCATATGTTTTTCATGTCCAGTGTTCCTCCTCCCTTCATGTAGATATGAATTACCATCTTGTATCATTTTCCTTAAGACTGAAGAGTTTATTTTAACATTCTCATGTAGGCCTGCTGGCATCGAACCTCCTTAGCCTTTGTTATCTGAAAATGCCTTTATTTTGCCCTTGTTAGTGAGGGATTCTTTTTCCTGGGTATGAAATTATAGCTTAATTTTTCTTCACTACTCTAAAGATATTCTACTGTTCTCTGGTTTGCACTGTCTCTTGTGCCATCAGTTGTCATATCCTCACTGCTCTCCTCTCCGATATGTTACCCATGTTTGTCCCCTCTGTACTGTAAGGTATTCTCTTACTCATTATCTTCATGCAATCTGACAACATGACAATTTGCCAACGAGCTTATGTGTAGTTTTTCTTTGTGTTTTCCCTGGTTTTGGTTTGGTTGAAAACTGTGTACATGTATATTTTTATCAAATTCAGAAAATGTTTGTCCGTTGTGTGTTCAAAGATTTTTTTCTGCCCCAACATCTCTTTCATCTTTTTTGGGGACCTTCAATTACACATGATATTGTTCTACTGGCCACTGGGGCTCTGTCTATCTTTTTCAGACTTTTTACTCTTTAATTTGGATAGTTTCTAGTGTCTTACTTCACTTGTCTTAGCTGTCTCTAATCTACTGTTAAGTCTATCCAATGAATTTTACATCTCCTTCACTCAAAAGAGTTTTCAGATATAGAGCTTCAGTCTGTTTGTTGTTGTTATTGTTTAAAATAGCTTCCATTGTACTGCTGGGTTTTCAGACCTGTTCACATATTATATCCATACTTTCATTTACATACTTAAAATATTTATAACACTTTGTACAGCTGTCTATTATCTTTGTTTGGAAATTCCCTTTCAACTGTTTCAGATTTGGGCATGTGAAAGTATGTTCTCGGTTCTGGGTATGCAAACCTGAAAAGCAATCCATGTATTCAGATATCCATGTATTCTACTAGTGCACCTTGCCCCACTGGGGGTGAGATGAAAAGCCTGTCAGTTAGGGCTATCAATGATAACTTTAGAAAATTCAAGACTTGACTTAAATTAAAGAGGAGATTTTGGTACAACTGGCCATAAAGAGTAGAGTCAGGAATTAGCATGGTATACTGTTATTCATGATGGAATGTGTGAAATTAGAGCTTCACTGAGTAGAATAGAACCAGATTATGGAGTAACTGGAAAGTCAAGCATATACTTTTAATAGGAAATGAGAAACCATAGTGCCATTTTATAAGGTAGAAGAGAAGAACAATGAAGAAAGGCCAGTCTACTAGAAGTGCTCAGAAATACATGACAGATTGTCGTCTACACGAGAAACATAGGAAGCACAAAGATTCCCATCAAAAGTAGCAGTATAGAGGATAATGACTTTTAGGAATTACTCAATTCAACGAAACCCCAATTCTTTGGAAAGCATATATAAATAGAGAGTAGCCATAGTAGAGTTAGTTGCAATATTTGACATACATACAAATCCAGTTTTCTGTATAATGTAGTCTGTGAGAAAGGTAAAATTTAGGGCCTAGCTGCACAAGCACAATGTTGCTACAAGAATAACTTGATTACAGTCAGCAAAACCGAGAGGGTTTACTGGCAATGTTAATTATTTGCTGGGGAAGGAACAAGTAGGACATGAATTTAGGGTTCTAAGTTCATGATACTAAAGTGTGGATTGGCTTCTCTGAAAACTTTGGTATGGGAAAACAAGAAATTAGAGCAAGAATTCTGATAAATGAACTTTGGTTTCTCTTTCTTAGTTATAGAACATATGACTCATTTTATTTCTCAAATGGCACCAAGTGTTTTGTTTTTTAACTTGATTTTGTTTCAGATTCAAAGATTTAAATGTCTGTCTGAGAAAGACAAAATCCATAGATAAGATAAAGCAGGTGGACCTGGAAAATAAGACACATAATAGAAAGGGTCATATCCGCTTTAGTAGAAAAGACTTCAAGAATTTTGAAACTTCCACAGCGTTATTATTATTTGCCATAAATAAGGAGCCGAAGTTGTCTCCTATTCCGAGAGAGGAGGTCCACGCTTACTGAAAAAGTGTTGAGAAACACGTTAGAAGACTATGAAATTGAATTGTTGGCCAAGCTGCGGATAGCTGGTCAGAGTTAGGTGCCCGGGATAAAAGTTAAAGGGAGTGTACTTATTCTTAGACTTCAGAAGGGTGAAGGGACCGAAAAGGTGGAGGGGTTGGAGAGGTTTTGTGAAAGGGGTGGCTGATGAGCTAGATCCTGGAGTATAGGCAGGAAGGGCTGACTGAAATAAGACGTTGCCTTTTTTTTTTTTTTTTGCAGAGGAGGAATGTAGAGGTGAGAAAGTTGGAACCTGGTAAAGAAATGGAAGCAAGTTGTGCAAAGGGGATTTGTGGCATACAGTTAAGGTTGGGCTGAGGCTAGATCGTAAAGGATTCAGTGAGGTTTTTATCTATCGGGACAGTGGCTCCAAAAATGTTTCCAAAAAAACCCCAACCCCAAAAAACCCACTCACCTACTCTTTCTACATTAAATAAATGCCCTCTGATAATTTCTATCTCACTCTTCTATCCTACAATTTCCTTTATAAGAAATCCTGGCATGACCCACTAAAAGAATTACATATTCTATTAAGAGGGCAAATGCCTTGTTGGTAAGCACTGCTCTAGTGAAGCCCATGGAGGTGTCTGAGCTGAGGACAGAGAAGGGTTCTAAGACTAAGAACTGGCCTGGTTACACAGGATGGCTGGAGGGGAAGAATCACCCTAGCTTGGGTGGTTACTGTGGACACTAAGGGAAACAGTTCTTGAATTAATGAAGACAGAGTGAGCAAGAGCATTGGAAAACATGCTGAGGGGGAAATGAGAGCACGATCGAAGGTGATGAGAGGGGACGTGATGAAATACATGCAGGACGTACAGGGAGGACCAAGTAAGATTTTTTTTAATGTGTCTATGTTTATGATGTATGTATGCATAAACACTGAATTAGCCACAAATAAAATCAAAGCAGCTATATGAAATAATTGCCTCAAAAGCTTTTAAGAATATTATAAGGAAATCTAAGCTACTAAGCCAATTGATGCTAGAATGAAAAAATTCTATACCTTGAGGAGAAAAGGAAAACAATTCTTAAGTATCCATTGTGAGCTGGTATTAATACGTGCAGTTTCTCATTTACTCCTCAGAATTCTGTCAAAAAATACTGATGTTCTCATTCTACAGATAAGGGCAAGGAGGCTCAGAGATGTTGCATAGTTTCTCCAAAATAGAAGAGCTAGTCGGATCAAAAACAAACATCCAGACCCTGGCGTGTCTAGTTTCAAAGCTTACACTTACTAATAGTGTAAAATTCTAATTATGATAAAATGATACAATTATTTTTAAAAGAATGAGCTATAATTTACTTCAGGACACAGAATGATTTTCAGAACTACTTGTGGTCTCAAAATAACTCTTTATAATCCACTCTTCACTATTTACAGAGGGAAAATAAAGATTTATAATCAAATGTCAGGTAATACTATAAAAATAAATGCTTTAATTTAATTGTAAAATTGCTGTGGTAGTTACAATTGGAGGCAGGAGCTGAATATTCTCAAAGTTTAATTAGAAAAATGAGGATGCTTTCTCAGCCACTAATGGGAAACTGTCCAAGTTTTAATCATCTCTTCTCCCAGCTGATGCCACACAATGTAACAGGCAAGTCACACGAGTGTATCATATTAAAGCAAAATACCAACATGGGCAGCGTTAAAACCTTTGTCCAGAGCTGGTATTTCAATGGGAAAGCAATAGATTTCATGTTAAACTTGGACTAGTAATGAAATTAGCAATTTCAAGAAAATGTACCTAGTAAAATTCATAGCTCAAAATTTTTATTAGTAGTTTAATGTCAGATCAGTTTCAAGTTATTTTGGCTTTAGAGGCCAAAAAAAATCATCCTCTTTGTATGAAATGAAGAACTGGCCTTTAACTGTGTAAAGTGTTTATATTTTCATTTATCTGAATCTTGTATATAAACTTACCTTCCAAAATCCTACATTGACAGATTATGTTGTTTGAAGCTGGCCTCCAAAGGCTAACTCTATAAACAACCCTTTGAAACAAACAACAACAACCGACAGTTCCCATAGACAGGCACTGAAATACTTTGCTCTGACATGGGCATCACAACCCGTATCTGCAGGTGCTTTAGGAGCTCAGGCATTCATCCTCTCCCGGGGCGACTGAGGAGTCTGATGCACTATCATGTACATCCTTCCCCAAAAGCAATTTTCTCAGCAGTCTAGAAAACTTTGGTCCCATTCTGCAGGTTCTACAGACTGAAATTAAAACTTTGAACTTCTTATTAAATGTGGTACTTGTCATCAATTTAAGTATACCACGAGAATGACAAGAAGCAGGAGCGTCTTGCAGGCCATTTTTAGGCACCTATCCAACTCTCAGAAAAATTTTCAGGGATGATGTGCTTTCTATGAATAAATCTTTATTAGATATATTCCCCAAGCTGTGAGGCTTTTTAGATTCCTATAATCTTCCAAATTTGGATAACTCTTAGGGGAGACATGTCAAATGTATCAGGCTCCAATTCTGTCGCCAATACATCTTCAGACTTCCCAGGCAGTCATGCCTGCTGTGCGGGCTGTGAGGAGCTCATGGGACGGGAAATGTAACAGTTAAGCACAGCCAATATTAAATGGTGCTAAACTGCTATGCAATCAGGGAACACAGACCAAACCCACATTGGTCTTAAGAGACCTTTGCTTTTGTAGGACACTACTGTTATTGTTCCTACAGTTAAAAAGGTTTACAATTTGGTGTATCCAGACTTTTTAGGGGAAATTCCTTATATTTGTGATATACATGTATACACTATTTATTCTCATATAAATTTATGCATATATATTTTTTCTGTTACTACATCTAAACTTTTGGAAATTATTAAATAAAAGTTTTTCTGACACCTGTTAAAAATGGTAAGGAAGACTTTATTCAAGGAACTACTGAACTGGGATTTTTCAGTAGGGGAGAAAGTCGAGGGTTCTGAAAACATTAAGGAAAAGTAGGGACTTCTAGCCAAGGCTGGAGTCAGTGGACGTAAAATTCACAGAGGTAATTGCATCAGGGGTAAGAGGGAATCTGGCTACACTGACCTGTCAGGATTCTCGCTGGAGGTAGGCGGTGGTCGACGGGGGGGGGGGGATCACATAGCAAGGGTGGGGATGGGGGATTTTATCAGATAGAAAGATGGGGAGTTTTCCCTCATGTGATCCAGCAGGAGTCCTGCTAAACTGAACTAAGGGTCCAAGGGCAGAGCTCACGGTGGGGCCCCTGGGAGAGGAACTCTCCAAGCAGACTGACTTGGGTTTGGTCACAGTGAAAATCTTTGCTAAAATACAACTTTAAATAATTGTAAATTATTTTGGAAAATAATTTAAATAATTGTTCTGGAAAGAATATCTGACCAGAACAAAAGCTCATTAAATATTCATCTCTCAAAACAATATAGAGAGATGAATTATCCTAATGGCTGGCTCTGCCACCACCAACAAAAAGTCATTGAATACTGCGTGTCAGGCCCCATACTGCCTGGCACGAAAAAATGAATCAGACACATTCTGTCTTTGCCAGGGTTGCCAATAAAATACAGCAATGAATACCAACAATTTCTAAATCAATGACCAAATTGCTGCCCTTAGAGCAAGATCTTCAGTAGGTCTCTTCAAAAGACAAACAAAATGGAAAAAACAAACCCTTCCATCAAGGCTCTTTCTTTTTCTGCTCGTCCAAGAACCGTTTGCTTAGTCCATAAATTTTCCTGTCTCATCACCTCCACACACCCACTCTTCGCTAACTTCTCGATCGCCTAACCACCATCCCCAAAACGCGCGCGCGCGCATCCGGCTCTTTGGAGCCTCTGGCGCCTGTGCACATTGCAGTCATACCCGCCAGAAGGGGGCAGGCCACGATTTTCTGTCCTCCGCGCCTAAGTTCTGTCGCCCCTCTTCTCCTAGCCTTCCACTGAGCTGCAGCCTGGATACGCTTCCTTAGCAACGAGTTGCCCTTGGCAACAGGAGGACGCTAACCGGTGGGCTTGGTTTCCCTGCTTGCTGTTGGAGGCGCAGTCTGAATCATGACGGAGATCTTGTGCCAGTGGCTCAACCAGGAGTTGAAGGTGTCCCAGACCGTGAGTGAGTGACATAGCCCTGGAGAGCGGGCCAGGGGCGAGCGATGCGTGGAGCCCGAGCGTGGCGCGCTGTCGAAGGTGGCTGGGCTGTCGCGAGCTGTGCAGGTGGCGCGCCCGCAGTGCCTTGGCAGCGCCCTGGGCCTGTCCAGAGCCTCCTCTTCCCTCACTGCAGCCACCTCCGGGCTTCTCCCATTCCCATTCTGCTACCCCGGTGGACCCAACCACGCAGTTTCTAACCTGCTGCGCGGAAAATCACTGAAATAGGAAACCTTAAAGCCAGGCACCGCACTCCTAGATGTTTGTGTTCCTGGACCAGTTACAATACCGCTCTGAGTGCGTTTCCTCCAGTATGAAATAGACCCCAATCGCACTTTCCGTAATTACCTGCCATCAGGGAGGTGTGTGGGAAATGAGTTAATGCAGAATGTGTTACTATCTACATATTTAGTAGTTTTAGCACCAAATTTGCAAACGATTATTTCTGACTGGTATTTGCTCTTGTCCACAGCTAACTTTATTTTAGCCTAATTTTATCCCAACTATCAAGTTGCCACCCGAAGTCTCCAAATCTCACAGAGAGGCAATTTTATATGCTGACAACTTCTGTGATAGCCAAGTCATTCGAACTCAGCACCACACTCTGCCCCACCTTCTTCCTGTTTGTTTCAACAACAGGAGGTTTTGGTTGGTTGGTTGGTTGGTTCCCCAGCTGGTATGGGTTTTGCTCAAGGCAAGAGGATTTTAGTCTAAATCATTTCAGTCTGTATTCCCAGAAGCACCCTTGCATGAGACCAACTTGCAACCTCTTACTGAATCCTTGGGCACTCATACCAAACCCTGTGCTGAGCCCTAGAACGGACAAATAAACGAGCAGCCCTAAGAAGCATTGCCCCAGGTGTACAGATGAGGAAAGAGGCTGAGAGAACTTGGTGATTTGTTCAGGGTCACACAGCTAGATTTTGAAGCTAGATCTCTGACTTGTGCTCCTAGGCACTTTATTGCATGTTAGAGTTAATACTTAGGGCATCTAATTTTTAAAGAGTCAGCTCTTCCAAATGCACTCATGTGAGCTCCCTTTATAGGAATGATTGTTCAATTTGAAGTCACAAACATACAAACATTCAACCACTGAGGCAGTCGTAACTTCATAGCGCATAACATAATCCCTAGGTGGTTGAGTGCCAAAGGTGGATTTATTAGTGTTTGTTTAGAAGTGGTTCTGTCTGTAAGTTACTTGCTGAGACAAAGAAAACAGTATAGCAATGCTACGTAAGTGCATTTGCTTCTTTGATGAGACTGGATAATGTTCAGTCGCTTTGGAGAGGCGGCTAAACTGAATTGATTTCTGAATTATTCTGAAAGGCAGAAGTCAATTTGGATAAAGCGTGTTATTGAATTTTGTGTCGCCTGGACTACCCCAGATATCAGAAGTAAAGGAATTGAATTCCAATGATCCTCAACTGAGAAGTCTCCCTCCACTTAATGGAGGGAGGTCTCTGGAGTCACTAGAAACTTGGTCAGTCTCAACATATGAAGATTAACATCTATGTTACCAAAGCTGAGAATTTTCAGTGAGTTAAATTTAACCAGTCCATTTCCCCTGGAAAACAATGCTTAGCAGTGTATGTGAATGAAATCTCTTAGAACACAGAGTTGCCCAACTCAGAATTACCCCTGAAATTCAAACCATTATTTTTATAGTGAAAACTAAGTAATGTAGTGTTACTAAAGGATTTGCTATAAAGATTTTTAATGACGCTCCATCATTTGCCTCTTTTTACAAAACTCTTATGAATTCACCATAAAAATATTCTCCATAAATAACTGAAAATTCTGAATAATTGAGTGGAAGCCATTAAATTCCATGTACCGTACCAATCAGATCCTTTGTAAAGATGGATGTACAAGATAGCCTGTGTTCTTTAAGATTCTGGGTGTGGCTATGTTGACATTTTTACAATCCAAAGTAAAAACAATAACCTTTAGGTCCCAATTTTATACCCTGAAAAGTAAGACTAGAATTGCTATCTATGTGGGAGAGTAAAATGAGGTTGCAAATGAAAATTACCTACTGCCGTTCTTAACATCTGTTACACCAAGATACTAAACAAATATCTTATTTCAACTATTCTTCTGTCTCTCACTTTAGAATAATGCTTAGTATAGTGCTTGTCACATAATAGGCATTTAGTAAATAATTGTTACATGAAAGTCTAAGAGGAGGCTTCAGGCTCAACTTATGGATTTGTTCATCTTGAAAAGGTCCCGCTGGGTTCTTTGACCCTCTGCTTTGTGATTTCTGAAGTTATTTTATTACTTTCATCAAGCTCTTAGAAATTGCTTCTTACTAACTGAAGATACATGTTTCTGCTTTTATAAATCAGGGTACCAATTTATCAGGAGGAAAGGATAGCAGGGTAACCTGTCCTGGTCCTTGAACACCATGCACCATCTCAATGTGCTGGTGAACAGAAGACCAGATTTATAGATTAGACTGCTCACTGAAAATTAGAAATTAAATATTATCAAGAGAACTCTCAAATTAAGCTAATACTTGATTTGTTTTACTTATCTTCTCGAGAGATCATGTATCTACATGCTGTGACAGATTAGATTAGATTAGATTAGATTAGATTAGACTAGATTCTATTAGAGTCAGATTCCTTCCTCCTCCTCCTCCTTTTCCATCGTGGGTGAGTAAACTGTGCTGTTCACTGTTATTTTCCAGTGTTACCACTACTACAAAGGTTTCTGCAATTGCAATTTTGTGTATTCTTCCATTACAGCAAATCTCCAGTCTGAATAAAGTTAATATATCCAAATATTATACTTTACATGATATTTAAAACAATTAAATTGAAAAGTTGAATTTCAAGATATATGCTATGCTCCTTGTTAATTTCTTTTTGTATAAGTGGGTCTTTATAGCTGGTTAATTTTGTTCTTTTATATTAAATCCCAGTAACTTTTGTTTTACAGGGTGGTATTTTCTATTATTTGTCCCAGGATTTAAGGGCATTCTTTATTTAGGTCCCCTTGTGCACTAACTGTACTTTATTGGTTAGGTCTTATGTCAAGACCTTTTCAAAAGTGTCAGATTTAATTTTTGTAAGGAGATATTAAAATATCCTATTGAGTATTTATTTACATACACTTTATAATATATTGTGGTGACCTTTTATTGGCCTATGATGACATTACCAATCATAGAGTCATAGAACTTTAGAATCAAAAAGAATCTTTAGTATCGGAAAGAATCTTAGACATTGTTTAATTCTTTCTTGGTATGTGAGCTCATTAAATAAGACATGTTTAGAAATTTGTCTAGGGTTGTACAGCTAGGCAGTGGCAAGTTAGCAGTAGATTCAGAGTCTTCTGACTTTTAATTCACTGCTCTTTTAATCTGGTGTCATTAAACCACACATTTTTCTCATACTTCACCCCCCCAGAGTCCTTAGGAAATATATTGCTTCTTGTATAATACAGCATATTTTGATATTTTCTGGTTAGCTTAGCAGCATTTCCCTGGATTAAAACTTGGCTTCCTTTGATAAGAAACCGACACAGCAAATCTAGTAACACAAGGCTGTTGTGTAAATCAGTGTAAAAATTTTAAGATTTGAAGTTTCAAGGAAAGAATGTCCCCCAATATTAAAACCATTAAAGAAAGTCATAATAAGCTAGAGATTTCATTTCAAATAGTAAATCTTGAGAACTATGATAGTCTTTAAAGGAGAAGATGGCTCATCTGATTATCATACTGGAGGAAAAGAAACTGTCAGAGTCCTCTACCCAAAGACCATAGTGCCAACCTGTAGTTGAGCAAAGCAGGGTTTACTGACTTGTTGCCAACGAAAGAGGGCACATTTCATGGGGACCCGTGGGGCCTCTCAATAAGAGGGTGTTAGAAAGGATTTACAGCATTTGGTCTTGTGTTAGGTGTTTTTGAGAAGGGCTCAAGGAAGTGATGTTTGGCTCGGTGTTAGATACTCTCAGAAGCATAGACCTCTCTGTGATCGAGTGTCTTCTCCAGAAAGTGGAGGAAATAAAGCGTGGCAGAACCACGTTTAGTAAAAAAAGCAGCAACCACTCATGATGGTCGGGTTACTGGACGTTGGTCTTTCAGTGTGTTGGACAAGATTGTTTTTGCCTGTGTACAAATGATTACAGAGGGATTTTGTTTTTGTCTTGACCCATCAGGGTCTCAGAGTGGCTTTGTCCGGTGTTGGTGTGCTGTGAAATGGATGATGTTCAGCAGGAGAAGGCCAAGGTCAAGCTGTGAGGGCCAGGCCAGGTCCTGGGAACACCAAGGCCTTCTGGGGCCAGGCTTGTTCCCAGCCTTCAGTGACTTCCCTTGTCTCTCTCAAATGAAAGCCACTTTGCTTGGCTGTTTAAATGTGGTTGACATCGCAGGCTAGATCTTTGCTCTTCTGTTGGAGGGGTCAAGGCCACAGGGCATGGAATGTATAGGTCCAAAGACTTCTATCTACCATTCCCAAATCCAAATATCTCTTTATTCATTTAGTGGCAAAATATGACCAGGAATGCTATGATGCTATGTTTATTCTTTCCTTCTCCCACCAAGATGTTTTGCTGTAGAAATCAACTACTTTTGATTGCACATGTTTCTGGTGGAAGCGTCACAGCTTTTCTGGCCCTAAGCGTGAGCCTGTATCTGAATTTAAGAACAACGTCAAATATTTGCTCTCTGAAATTTGAGTTACCTTTTAAATAAGAATGTTTGTAGCCCTTGGCCAGTGTGGCTCATCTGGTCAGAGCATCATGCCATATGCTGAGAGGTTTGGGGTTTGATTCTTGGTCACAGCACATGCCAGGGAGGTGGGGTGGATCCTTGGCCAGGGCCATATGGGAGGCACCCAGTCAATGTCTCTCTCTCACATCGATGTTTCTCTCTCTCTCTTCCTCTCTCTAAAAAGTGATGAAAAGATGTCCTCGGGTGAGGATTAAAAAAAAATGTATTATAGTCATTTAAATGTACTGAGTACATGAGTCAAAATGTACTCAGGATCTATTATTGAGCTTATGAATTATCTAATTAATAGAACCTGTTGTCTTAAATGAGGAGACACTAATAATAACAATTGTCAGTGAGCATTTACTATGTGCCAGGCATGCTAAGCACTTTACATACAACATCTCAAACCAGCTGTCGTGAAGTAGAGCCCATCACTCCCTCTCTCTTAAAGATGAGCAGCTGAGGTTATCACAGCTGTCCAAAGCCCAGCGGCTTCTAAATGAGCAAGGAGCCCAGCCAACCCAGGGAACCTCTCCCCAGAGCCCATGCTCTCCTCTTTGCCACTTTGGAATACAGAAGGCCTCCCTCCTTTAAGTGCCTTCTCCAGCTGCCTCAGGATCAGTTGGGTGAAGAAGCTCATGGACCGTGTCACCCACTGTCCCTGCCTAAGACAGACCTCTCACAAAGGCCACATCAACGATTTCAGCAAGAGGAACTTCAGTGATGGGGATCAGTCCTGCAGCTTGGAAGGTGGGAGGCACCACTGAGTCGTGGACGGCC
This sequence comes from Tonatia bakeri, assembly GCA_004024845.1. NCBI lineage: Eukaryota > Metazoa > Chordata > Mammalia > Chiroptera > Phyllostomidae > Tonatia > Tonatia bakeri. The sequence continues at coordinate 175,215 of PVIA01001711.1, read as the reverse complement.
AACCTCATCCTGGGTGTAAATCATGTCAGAGCTCAGCATGGAGCTCGCCCCTGGGCTCCTGTGGTCTGTCTGTTTCTCATGCTGCTCCTCGTCCGGGAGTCAACCACCTCTTCCTTCTCGTAGGGAATTCCGACTGTTAGTGCAAATTAACTTATAGACGGGGGCTGTCATGAAACTAGTCGTCCTATTCAGGAACATTTAGTGGGAAGAATAATATGATAAACCAAGGGGGCAAAAATAAACTTTCCGTTGCTTTTCCTTTTTTCCTTACCATTTCTCTCCATCAGCCCCTCTCTCTTTCTCTCTCTTGCTTCTTAATCTGTTCTCATACTTTTTAATATATATATTTTCTTCTTTTCTTCTCTAATTTCTTGCATGCATCTTTCTCTCTTCTTATTTCTTGCTCATATTTTCCTTTAGTTTTCCCTTTGTTGCTTTTGTAGGTTGCTGTAGTTTTTCACACATTGTTCTCTTTTCGGTCTGGGGAGCGCACAGTAAATCTGAAGTGTCCCGTGCATACAAAACTGCAGATAGATGTTTTCGTACTTGGTTATTTGTAGTGAACTCCTTGACAATGAAATAATAAGTGTTTATTCTTCTTGTTTGACCTTTATATCCATAAATGCTTCTATTTTATCCGTATCAGAATTGCCTTATTAATACAACATGCTGATTCAAAGGAAGTGGATTATGGTTTTATTTCTCTAGTGACCTTTTTGTAGCAAACAGTTGGCTATTGACTGTTTGCCCACTACCCTGAGAGCGATGGAATCGAATGCAATTATTTCCCAGTTATTCATGAGTTAGACTTTAGGCATTCAGTCCACATGAACAACAGGCCTAGGGCAAAATCCCGAGGGAGGGAGCGGAGGAATGAGACCATCTGAGCACTGGGGGCATCATGGCTCCTGAGAGGAAAGCTATAGTCACTAGATTATTCATAGAAGTCCATAGTCTCTTTGTCCAGTGGCTCTTCAGAAAACCAAGAGAAGAATGGGGATGGACTAGGGAAGAGAGAAGGGCACAAGCAGAGAGAAGGAAGCAACAGACAAAAAAGAAGCAAGGCACACCCAGAGCAGCCCAGATGGCACAGTGGGACAGTGGTGGCAGCTGAGACCAGGGAACACAATTCGTGGCCAGCAATGGCAGGTCTCTGAGGAGAGGAGAAAGCATCAGTGACTCAGGAGGAAGAGGTGGCACATCTCACCCTTTGGAGGCAGAAGCAGCCATTTGGATTTCATTCGCTGCAAAGACAACGACTACTATAGATGCTGTAAGACATGCTCAATAGATTCTAATGCTCGGCAGTTCAGGAGCTCATCCTGAGCAAATGAGATCAGTGGGAATACTTCACACCATTTTTATACTGCTTCATTATATACTGATTCGCCTACACACTGATTCGGGTGTTATTAAGAGCATAAAATATTTTGAGCACAAAAATTAGGAAAACTTTGGGCAACATTGGGGGCTGCTGTCAGATATACAAGAATCTGATTCCTATGATAATATATCATCTGCTGACTGAGGTCTCTCTGCAGTGGCCTTTACAGAAGAGCTCACTCCGCCCCGCTGCAACCACACACCAAGCATCAGGTCTGCAAATCAACATCCCTTCACCTACAGCCAGCTGCCTTATTATCAGTCAAATAGATAGCAGAGGGCAATCTGGGACGAATAAGCTTGTGGCACTGCAGCGATAGATAGTGCAATATTTTGACTGCTGTTGCTTGAAAGACCCTTACAGAAACCTGTTGAAGGGGAGTTCTGCAGGATTTTGAAATCATTTGAGAGATAATGACTTAAATATCATCTTTGAATACAATGTAACCCTATATCCTTCACTTCATAAAATAAAAATACAGGTGACCCCAAACTAAGGACTTTTTTCAAAAAAGCGAATTCTGTTTAACACTTCATTTTCTTTTTTTCTGCACTTGCCATCAGGTGCCTCCTATGGGGTAGGCTCCATACTAAGCAATTCTCCTACATCACCTTCAATCTTTAAAATAGCTCTTCAAGATAGGCACAGATGCGCTCTGTTTGTTCTAGAGATAAGAAACTCAGGAATACACAGCCACTAAGGGGCAAAGTCCAGATTTCAGCACAGATGTCTCTGGCTCCAAAGCCTGTTTCCCTCGGTGCCTCTCCATCACAGCGCTGAACCACAGCTGACCCAGAGTAATGCCCTGAACACCAAGGAAGGGCTCCGCTATTTTCAGTAGGCTTTATTTTAGAAGGTGCAGATGATTTTCATAAAATTTCCATTGTAAAAAGGTTAAAATTAAGTCTTAATTATTGTTTAAAAAAGTTTGATTGCACCTAACTTGGCCAGAATACTCTGCCAGCATCATCCACAGGTTGTATTAATAATTAAGGCATTACAGTGTAATTTTATAAAATGTAATGAAGGTTTGCGTTTAAATATGAGGTGATAAAGTTTGTTGGTTGTGTTTTAATTTGATCAGTTGTCTTTTTTTTTTCAAAATTTCACATTATCAAGTACTGATATATATTTATGCATGACTTTTGAGAAGACTTCTACTGTTCCACTTCGATTTGGTTATTAAAAAATATTTCTAGCCCTGGCTGGTGTAGCTCAGTGGATTGAGCGTGGGCTGCGAACCAGGCATCGCAGGTTCGATTCCCAGTCAGGGCACATGCCTAGGTTGCAGGCCATGTCCCCCAGCAACCGCACATGGATGTTTCTCTCTCTCTCTCTCTCCCCCTCCCTTCCCTCTCTAAAAATAAAAAATATATATATTTCTAGAAGCATTTTTATGGAATTTTTGAGTTCAGATTAAATTATGGAGTTTTACTCGATGAGTACATAATGAAAATGTATAAACTCTATGTGCAGTGTATTTACTTTCAAATCTCTGTGTCTACAATTCAGATCCCAAGTCATTTGCAAAGGCATTTGCCAATGGCTATCTGATTGGAGAGGTTCTACACAGATTCGAACTTCAGAATGACTTCTCAGAATTCTCAGAAAGCAGGTTAGTGAGATTTGTTTCTTACTTTAAAAAAAGGTCAATTTTTCTGGCATTTCAACGGTTTTAGCCTTCAATGTTAACTTTCAAGAATCCCCAATCTCAACGTGCCTTCTAAAGCCTAAACCGGCCAAGACGGTTGGTATGGAAATTGCCACTTCCTTGTGTGCACACGTGTCGTTGTCCCAGGCTGCAGCAGGACCCTATCTTTAAAAGACCCATTTTAATATCTTCTGGTTTCTGCAGTTTTCGGCTAGAGTGGTTGTTCTGTAGTGAAGTGCTTCTGCCTTCTCTGAGAAGAAGTGGAAGGAGCTGTGGTGTCCTGGTCCGTGGGGTTTATGTGTGTGTGTGCATGCTAAAAATATAAAACAGGACATGATTAACAGTAAAACAAATACACAATATTTTTTGGTTTTAGCAGCTATATTGAGATATAATTCACATATCATAATTCACCGTTTAAAGTATGCAATTTGGTGGTTTGAAGTGTATTTTCATATTCACAGCCATCACCACTCTCTGAACTCCCAGCCTCTGGTACCCACACCGTCCCTGTACATTTTGGGGTGATGGACTCAAACAAGATGTGGCCTTTTGTGACTGGCTTCTTCCACGTAGGGTGTTTTCAAGGTTCCTCTGTGTTGTCACCTGTATAAGTACTGCTTCATTTCTCTTTGCTGCATAATTATGATTGGATACACCCCATTTTGTTTATGAATTCATCAATTGTTGGACATGAGTTATTTTCAGTTTTTGGCTATTATGAATAATGCTGCTATAAAATACTGTGTTTTTACGTGGAAATGTTTTCATTTCTCTTGCGTATATACTTGGAGTGAAATTACTAGGTTATATGGTCTAAGTTCATATTTTAAGAAATGGCCAAACTGTTTTGCAAAGTGCCTGCCCCACTCACACTCACACTAGCAGTGTGTGAAGTTTGGAATTCCTCCACGTTCTCATGAACAATGGTTCATGGCCTTTTTTATTTTAGCATTCTCAGGGGGTTTGGACAAACGTGTAATGACCTGAATCCACTGTTATAGTGTCTTACAGAGTATTGTCACTACCCCACATCCTCTGGGCTCTGCCTACTTATCCCTCCATCACGTCAGCACTGGGCAACCACTGTTCTTTTTACTGTGTCCATATATTTGCCTTTTCTAAAATGTCCTATACTTGGAATCATACAGTATGAGGCCTTTTGAGGTTGGCTTCTTTCAAGGAGTAATATGTATTTAAGCTTCCTTCACATGTCTTCATGGCCTGATAGCTTATTTCATCTCAGTGATGAATAATCTTACATGGTCTGGCTGTACCACAGTTTACTTGTCCATTCACCTGCTGACAGGTGTCAAGGCTGCTTCCAAGTTTTGGCAATTATGGATAAAACTGCTGTAGATATCCATGGGCAGGTTTTTGGGTGAATATAAGTTTTCAACTCTTTTGGGAAATACCAAGAAGCAAGATTGCTGGATTGTAAAGTTCTTTGCCTCTTTTTAAACATTTTTGAGGAGCCTTAAATCTGTCTGTCCCTCAGAGGGCTGCTGATTTTCACAGCACCTGCTGTTGCAAGGCTGCTGGGCTTCGGGGCTGCCCTGGGGCCAGGCGGAGGGAATGGAAATGGGGCATGCTGACATGGCTGCAAGCTCTGTCTGCTTAGTGAGGGGTTTTTTTGTTGTCAAATAAATGCTCCTTAAATTGTTACATGCCTTTGGCTAATTTCTAGAGCTGTGAAAAGGTTGATTTTTATAATGTCTGGCGGTTTTCGTATTACCTTCATTGAGTATTACCTTCATTGAGGAATGGATTTTTACAAGCCCTTCCCCTGCCCTTCCTGAAGGCCAACTCTGAGGCCATCATGTGTAATCCTGATAGTTCCCACTAAGACTCTCCAGTTGTTGGCTGTCTGGAGTAGTAGGTCTCTGCTGAGTAGTACCTGTGGGGCAAGGCTCTGGGCAAAAGAATCTGATACTTTCACTCTAGAAGTGAGCGATGCTTTCACGATTCAGATTTGCAAGTTTTACAGGTAATAATAGTGGGACACGAGAGAAGTCATGGATTGGAAACACATTTTCACCCCAGATAAGTTTGAAAGTTTCCATGGTACTGAGGGATGTTCTAATGCACACCCTTCCCCCATCTCTCACACCTCCTCCCAAGGGTGAGGTGTACAAGTTCCCTCACAGTCCAGCCCCAACTGCTTCGCCTGCCTGCACTCCGGCCCTTGGCCTCCTCTGCTCCCGCCTGCGCTGCCTTCCCTTCCTCGGAAGCCAGGGTCAGCTCAGAGGTCTGTTTCCGGGGGAGGGCAGCCGGTGCCCCTGCCCTCCTTTCCCCCATCTGCTCTCTCAGGAGCGCTCACGTGCACAGGCCAATTCGCCCCGACCTGTCTGTGAGCTGATTTCCAGTCCTTTGTTGTCATTGTTTATTTCCCTTTCATGGAAGTTATAAACTTAGCCTACACATTTACTTCTTCTAACACTGATCTCTCTGCTGTCCCTTCCTTTACTTGAGTCTCTGTCACGTTGCACATTCAAACACCTTGAAGTCAGAGATATGGAGCTGTTTTTCTTTGCGTCTCAAAGGCTGTCACAGACATATGTGGCTCTCAGGAAATGTTTTCGAGTTAATGAATGACTACATAGCCCGGAAAATCCTACACATAGAAACCCTGCGTAAACTTCTCAGTAAGAAGATAAAACTCTATACCCCTGTCGTTAGGTGTGATATTCCCATCAGTTTAAAGAACTTCAGACGTTCCCGTTTCTCTCTCCCCAGGCATGTCTTGTCAGTAGCTTCCTTGTGCGACCCTCACCTACCTTTCCAGCTGCATTTCCCACCAGCCTGGAGCCCTAAGCTAAGCTGCTCTGGCCCGCAAACACGCCACATGTTTTTGTTATGCCTTGGACCTTTGTATAGTAATATTCTTCCTTCACTTCCAACACAAGAAACTTTATTCATTCTTAAGACTAACTGAAAGTTCACCCTTTCTCTAAACTCTTCTTTGACTTCCCCAGAAGATTTAGTGCCTGTTTTGTTTGTTCTAATAACACTTTGGATGACCCTTTCCTTGTCACATTAAGTGAATCATTTATTTGTACATCAGTTCTTTGCCGAGTGCCAGCCACGTGAAGGTGCCCAAATAATGGCTCATGAATGAATATATAAATGTTTCCTCCTCAACTGGACTGCAGAGTTGCTGAAAGTTGCAAAATGTGTTTATCCTTCTTGCACCCAGCACTGCCCCCATCCCACAGCAGACACATACCGATGTTTCTCGGTGGGTGAGTGAATGATGCAGAAAGGATACCTATTTGGCCATAGAAAATGTAAAGGACCACACTGACCATATCACACACGCAGTATTTCAGGCTGACTGAACTGGCTCTTGTTAGCAGGGCTGTAGGGGGCCTTTGTGTGAAGTGGAAAAAGGGGCCCTATTCACATGGGCACAGCTGTGAAGACACAGGTGTTCATGAACAGAAGGTATTTATGCAAAGAACAGGGTGGATGAAGTGGGCTCATTCGGGGATAGGGCTTAGCACACCGAGCACAGGGCAGCTGTCACGTCCTTGCCTGGCCTTTGCACGGGCGTGTGCTCTGCTTATCATCATGTGTGACAGCCCTGCTTTTCCCACTGCAGGGGACTAACGTTCTGTCCCATGGGAGTCATCGCAGTCCTGAAGGTGGGGAGGGGCACCTACTCACCTGACAACCAAATACGACCCATCATTAGTTTCCGAAACAACCCACTTTCAAGCAGCCTTCTAAAGAGGGCAAAAACCAGTATGTCCATAGACATGACCTTTGTAATAGTGTATTTGGTGAGGAAAAAATTCTTCTTTGTTAAAACCTATTTTTGTTAGGTAGCTGTCTAGTGCCAGAGCTCACAATTTGGACATCTTGTCTAATACTTTTAGTTTCTTTAGTCTAAAATGTAAGCAATAAACTAAGTGTATATTGCTAATAACTTAGTTATTTGCCTTGGAAATTACTGAATCTTAAGAAAGACTCATCTAACTCTGAAAGAATTCTCTGTTTTAGAATAGTTTTAGTCCATCTCAAATGGTGGGAAACAAGCAGATTAGTTAAAAGAATGAAAAGTGAAGAAGCATAGATCTCTTTGGCAGGGCAGCTTCTGCTCACTTTGGAAAGCATATTCCCTCGCCAGGGAGCAAAGAGGAGAGGGGACACGTAATCCCTTGGCAAATTAGAACTGCAAGTAGGGAGGGAGAAGACTTCTCCCAGAGTACATTTCCTATTCCTCAGAGTCATCACTGACGTCATGTGCTATGTCTCCAGGGCAAGGATGTCCCCGTGGCTCCTCTGGGTTCACAAACAACTCTTGGTGACCATGTCACATGGGTTGAGCATGTGCTGTAATAGGAGTGGACTTTCAGCAATTCACATGCCAGTAATATTCCCAAGTTTTGATTGGTTGGAAATTTGGAATATGTATTAAAAACTTCCAGAGAAAAGAGCTGTTAGACCTGGATACTTTGGCCTGTCCATAAGAGGTACTTTAAAGCCTCCTGTGTGACTGAGCCGTGCTCTTGGCAGGCTTCCAGTGTGTTCTGCCGGCCACATAATCTGTCACTTTCACTGGGTGCAGGGCTGTGCTTTGAGGAAATTTGGAAATCAGCAGTGTTTGTTTTTGGATTCTCCCCCTTGACTTACATTGCTCTTAACCTCTGCTGTCTATGGTTAGGACCCAGGTCAGAGCTCTGACAAGTGGCTCTCAGGCCACATCTCCCCAAGTCCAGGTAGTAGACTTCTAGGGCTGGAAGGGCTTGACAGCTTTACTGAAGGAAGATGAAAAGGACCTGTCCGTGGAATATAACCATGAGTCCTTCATCTGACCATCCTCGTTCCCAGCTGTACTCTTTAAAGTACGGTCTGCTTTACCCCAGTTGTTTTAGGCAAATGTCTGTCACCTCAACCTGTAAGGTCGTTGGTGGGGGACCTCATTGCAAACATGCACCCGAGAAGACCAGAGAAAAATGTTTGCTCTTATTGTTAAGCGTTCCTAGTGGCACTCATTCTATCTTCTCATCTTCTCTAAGATCTGTTTCTCTTTTATTAATTTAAAGCATTCCAAGTTTGGTCGATGTAGTATGCTATCCTGATATTTCTGTGAAAGGAGTAATAGTAAGTGGAGGAAACGTGACTGTAAGTGACACAACTGGAAGAGGAGTTCAGGTACATGTCACTGCTTTTGCTGACGTTGGCCTTCCCGTGGTGCCGGCTCCTCATTCGTATTTAGAAACCGTTTGTGTATTTCCCCAGCCCCATCTCTTTTTAGAGGTACCTTTTTAACTTGCACTTAATGGGCACTTTTGGCCAGATTTTAGGAGATTCAAACATACCCCAAAATGGTATGCGCATTTTGAGTATTTGTGTAGAAAATGTTCCATAGGTCTCATCAGATTTTCAATGATATAGGTGATTTTTTAAAAAAATGTCTAGAACCACTACTTGAGAGCAATCTCTTAAGATAACAGTATGCTAGCAACAGTATCTAAAGTTTAAGTGTTAAGTGATCTCATTATGCTTCTAACAATTTAATTGAAATTGTTGAGGGTTATAGTGTCTTCCCCCAAATAACTTTATAGTCCAAAATGAAGTTATTGAGTGAGTAACCCTATTATATTAGAAATAATGCCAAATGCATGGCAGCTCCCTCTGTTCTAAGGTATTAGGGAGAAAGTTAGGACATTAACTTATATTCAATATATTTAGTATATATTTTTTCTAATAAGGAACATTACTGAGTGTTTGGGAGTTAAAGTAAAGAAAGAATAGGCCAGTGTTTAAAATTGATATTTATATCCAGGTGGATCATATAGAGACACAGGAGCTGAAAATGCTTCCCACATCTCTGGCTTTATTTCTGACACCAGATCCATAGGCAGGTTAATAGCCCTGGGTTGTCTGAGACTTCCGCCACAACACGCACCTCCATTCACCACTGTTTGTTTGCTCTTCCAGGGCAGTCACTGCCTGTTACTAATCTTTGTAAAAGTTTAATACATTTGTAAATTTATTTATAATGATCTACATGTTATTGTTGTGATAAATTTTATAAATAAATTGTATATAATGGATATTCAATGAACGTTTGTTAGTTGACAGAGTAAGTTAATAAATGAATGAAATCATGAATTTCTTCTAAAATGTGAGCCTAATTTGATAGTAGGTAATTCAAAGATGAATATAACTTATAATTAGAAAGCTTCTACTGATTCCTAAAGTAGTCATATAAACTGCTAAGTGAAGATTACACAACCAATTTGATTGAATAGTGATGTCACTTAATCAAAGGCTTGGACAGTGTGGGAGAGGCCCACTGTTCAGGTGCCAGCGTGGTGCTAGGGGCTGTTTTCGGATGCCAGTGACAGTGTCAGTGACTGAGATGGACATTCAATGTGCAGTTGTGACTTCTGCATGAAGTGTTTTTCAAAATCACAGTCAAATTTTTCCGTTTAGAAGAAGGAACCTCATTATCTGGTTTTGTGTTGACTTCTTATAGAAATTCTAGCATCTATTTTGGTAGGAAAGTGTATACAATTAATGAGTTTTAATTTATTCATTCAAAAGAAATAAATGTATAACATTAAGGACAATAGAAAAGCTTCATGTGTTTATATGATCAAGTGGTGTTGGAGAGGAATGATATATTTTTTTAAAAATATGGTGCCATGGGCTAATTCAGCCTATTGGATCATGGTAGTATCTGATAAATTTTTGTTTTTAATTAAAAGCCGGTGTCTAGTGTCTAAATATGTAAATATTTCAATGCCTAGGGTTTCGAGTGCCAAACTTAATAATTTTTCTCGCTTGGAGCCAACACTTCACCTTCTGGGCGTGCAGTTTGACCAGAAGGTGGCGAACAACATCATTACGGAGAAGCCCGGGGCCGCAACGAAACTTGTGTACGAGCTGTACACCGCTCTGCAGAAAAAGAAGAAGAGTGGACTGGTTGGGGTGGACATGCACGTCATGCAACCCCTGCCCAACACGAGGCTGCAGAACACGAAAAGCGAGGCTTTGGGGGATGTAAGTACACAGAGGAACATCGGCGTGTCACCGTGTAAAACTTGGTGGAGAGAAGCCACAGTGATGCCGTGTTCTCAGAGAAGCCCCATGGGGTCAATGAGTCCCTTATGTGTGTTATCAGCCATACTTGGGTTTTATTTACATCGTTATTTCCAAGGCATTTATCCATTTTTGATGTCTGCCTGCATGCTCTCCACATTTCTAATAGCTTATCAAATTCTGTTTGCTCCTAATTTCCAGGGCCTGCTTCTGTCTGTCCATTTAGACCCCTACCCTATCTGCTCAGATCTCCTTATAACCTACTGACATGTCTCCTGAGCTTCAGCCTTGGCACTAGATGACTCTTCCCTAAACTCCACTCGCACTAGGGTCTCCTTCTGCTTAGAAGCTTTCTGTCTGATATACACCCTGTCTCCCAGTTCACACTGACATTCGGCAGCTTTCACTCAGTGTCCTCAGCCTGCCTTGCTAACTTTACTTCTTCTCGGTCCTCAGCATGAAGTCTTTCTTCTGCGTTGTTTGGAAGCCTGCCCCTGAATGGGACGTGTGTATTCCCACCCTTTCCTCTCTCGGCCAAGCTCCTCCTTCTCGTCTCTCCTCATTCCCCCAGCTTTTCTCCATCCACTTCTGTGCAACCTTCCCAGGACACGTGGGCTCCGCACGTGACCTCCCTGGGCACGGGTCGTTCTCAGTCTCCAGCGTTCACCCCCTGCGCTGACGTCACTGTTAACCTTCAATATTCGTGTGGCCAGTGGTCCCACAAGGTTTTAGTTCCTCACATTCAAGGCACATGTCCAGTGCCTTGCTCTGAACACTGCAAATACTCATTAACCATGTTTTGATAAATTGGTATGCTTCCTAGTAGACAGTTCTCTCCAGTTCCTGTGCTTTTCCCCATTACCAGGCAGGTCATGAAGGTGGGACTGGGAAAGAATGACGCTCTTCTTTGTGATTGGAACACCTTTACATTTCTTTTAGTCTCAGCCCCCAGAATGGAGATGCATACATTTAATTAGCATAATTGGGGGACTCCAAACTGTGTTTTCATATCATACTGTTCAGACTAAGTCATGTTGACACCTGCTTTGTCACACTATACAGTTGTGACACCTAGTCCATTGGTTAATTGATGAGTTCTGAAAATTTCAATGGAAAAATTATATATATGTGTACCTGTGAGTATGTAACATTCTGATGAACTGAATCACTAAACTAATGTTTATGGGATATTCAGCAACGGTTGAGCAGAAGACGACAAAATGAAATAATGGCCAAAATCCAGGCGGCTATCATACAGATTCCTAAACCTGCATCAAATCGTACTCTGAAAGCACTTGAGGCCCAAAAAATGATGAAGAAGAAAAAAGAAACAGAGGTAAGTGACAGTCCTTTGAAATTGTGTGCATTTATCTTTTCTTTTTTTTTTAAGATTTTATTTATTTATTTTAGACAGAGGGGTAGGAAGGGAAAGAGAGAGGGAGAGAAACATTAATGTGTAGCTGCCTCTTGCGCGCCCCCCACTGAGGACCTGGCCCACAACCCAGGCAAGTGACCTGACTGGGAATCAAATCAGTGACCCATTTGTTCACAAGCCAGCGCTCAGTCCACTGGGCCACACTAGCCAGGGTGTGTGTTTATCGTAATAAAGGAATGGTCTTTCCCTAAAACATGTAGAATTCCCCAAACTACTTATTTCTTCTCACATGATGTCTGGCCTTGCTCCTTCTCATTGGAACGCTCCCCCTGTGTGCATATTCAGTCCATTTTATACTGCTGTTGGCTCGGAGGCAGGGAGTGTATGTCGCTCAGGCAAGGGAAGACAGACCCCTGTTAAATGGCGACGCCTGTCTGGCCTCCTGTGCTGGGGATTCTGTGGTCACCAACAAACCAGGTCAGAGTGGGTGCTGTCATAAGGACCCCCGTGGGTGCACCAGGGCCCAGCTGAGGTGCTCATAGGTATGTGCCATTCTGACTATATGTTTTTTACTCAATTTCTCCTCACCATGCTGTACTGTTTTTCTGTGAACCCTAGAAATGTTAAGTGATTTGCTTGTTATCAGTATGTTTAAATTTAAGTTACCTACATAAGTGATATTTTGCTAGACTGTACCAACTGTCAATCATCCCAAGGACACAATCCAACTGTTTCCCAGGGGAGCGATACTCCATTTTTATACAAGTTCCTGTAGTCTACTCTATCTGCCACCACAACAATGTTCAATGACACTCTCTCCCGTGACCTAAGGGAAAGATTAATAGCTGCCATTTATCGAGCATCTGCTGCATGTCAGGCTATGGATTGGGCACTTCCCACTACCTTCGGTTTATGTATAAATGACTCTCTAGCTAGGGTGTTATTTTGCCCATTGTGCATATAAGGAAACTGAAACTCAGAAAGCTGGCACGTTTTGCCAAAGTTTGCAATGCTGGTAAAGCAGCGATTGACAGGTCTCTGATTTCTAAAATCATTGTATTTTATGTTTATCTCCATTTATTTTTAATATTAAAATAAAATATTATTAATATTTTAGAACCCTGTGCTTGGATTCTAAAAAATGTTACCCACAGAGGTTTTCTTCTGACCCCATTTTAGTAAAGTATATAATTCTTTTATTTCCCAGAGTTGATTAAATTTTGTTGATAAGAAATACAGTAAACAGAGGAGGAATAAAATGAGTTTTCAGAGAGCAGATTAATAGTGCAAATAAGATTACATGAGAAATGTTTAAAATACCAGAGACAGTGAGTTTTAAAGAAATATTTATATCCAAAATGCTTATTCTCATTTTAAAAATTGTAACAAAAATTCTTAACAAAAAAATTATGTCTTAATTCTTCAATAATCTTCATTCTTATTAAATGCCCTTTGATGCACCATCAGAGCTAAAACTGTGAAGTGAACGATTCAGGCAGTTTTCATATTATTTTATGTATATTTAGCCTAGAGTTGAAGTAACAAATCAGAATTATAAAAATGTGTTGGAGTGCAGTTTTTCATATCTCAATTACCTTGAATTAGTAGTGCAAGTCATCTTATAAGCTTGAATAAGTATGATAAAGGAAGATTTTCAATGATTTGTAGAGGCAGGAAACTGATAGTAAACTTTGTTTTAAGGATGTGGCCAAAGAGATTAAGAAGTTCGAAGAATTACTAAAGAAGGATCTCCAGGCAAAAGACAGGTGGGCTATGAACTATTGTAATAATTGCAAAACTACATTCTTTTCCACTGTAAGTTTTGAATATTTAGAAATGGTTTACCTGGAATACGTGTTCCAAAGATTTTTTCACTTTGTAGAATCTTCATTAAGAGAGCCTATGAAAGAAGGTAAATGACTTAAAGTTCAGATTAATTAATTGTTCATTCACAATTTCACAAAGTTCAAGAGGGAGGCTGGCTGTTATGATGCACAGTTAAATTATTTTTCTGTGCTCACATGCTCCTCTGAGTTCACACACATCTTTGACATGCTCGCCAAAATTGTTTCGAGCTCACATTTGTCACAGGAAAACCTTTATTAGACTCTAGTTGGTTTCTCCCTCGTTGCGCCCCTGGTACTCAGCGCGGGGGTTCAGTACAGAGCTGTTGAATTAGTTTGCCAATCAACTGTCACTAAATCAGTTCAATGAGTTTATTGCAAAAAGTGCCTGATTAATGGGCTTAATTTGCCCAAAGATAAAGATATCCTATTAGGGGTCATTGTCTCACAGAAAATAATTGATTAGGGACCACATTTATAGGAGCAACTTGAGTTTTGTTCTTGTTTTGGGTTTTCTTCATTTTTACACAGAAACTACCAAATGCTACTCATTTACAATTTATAGACTGTGAAATAAATCTTTGTTAAAGAAGAAAGACACAAATTATATACTTCATTTCCCTGTCAACATTTCTGAAAGAAGGAAATAGTCAAATGAGGAGGAATTAGACAAAGCTTGAAAAAGAAGTGATGGGGAAGTCAGGTGTGGCAGGAAAATAAAGCAAAATGAATACACATGGTACCTTTCCTCCCACCGTCTGCAGGGACCGCTCATGCCCTGTTCTGACCCCACTCCCGCGTCTCAGCGCTTCCCCTGACTCCCAAAGAAAACACAGTCCCAGCCTACCCTCCCAGGTAGCCGCCACCTGAACCCCACCACGTCTGCCTGATGCTGGCCTGTGAAACCCCCGGCTGCCTTCCAGCCCTCACTCAACTGCCAGGCACACATTCTCACGTGATAAACAGATGCTATCTACCAGAATGACTGTTAAAATACTGAAATATTTTGTTACTTTTTGAGGAATAGCCTTCTCTGTAGCTCCATGGTTGCCCCTTTCCTGGGACGCCACACAGTGTAGTAAGCAGAGGTGACACCAGGCAGAGCAGCACACGCCCCAGGTGAGCTGGCTGCTAGAGCCCCAGCCATGGGCCTCTGCTCCCCAGGAAGGAAGGGAGGTTGGAGTAGCCATCTCCAGCCCTAACTAACTCCTTTTAGGAGCCTTCCCAGAAGTCCCACATAACAGTTCTGCTTACATCTTACTGGTCAAATTCAGTCACCTGCCCATACCTAGCAGAATGGGAGGCTGGGAAAAGCAGTTTTCAACCAGGTACATTGTTTTTCTGAATAACATTTGGGCTCTATTTGCAGAGAAAGGGGAGGGAAACAGCCATGTCTATCACAAGTCTTTTCTCTGTAGGAGCCTCCTCTTGACCTCGCTAGAGATTGCTGGCTGGGGACCAGGAATGGAACACCCTCGCTTCCCAGGGGGCAAGATAGGGCCTGGGCAGCAAGAGTCCCTGGACCTGTCCCCTCCCCTGTGACCAGCCTCCTCAGAGACGGAAAGTCCTTCCAGTGTGCCCCACAAAGAGCATCTTCTCTGGTGGCCCTAAACTGAAAAATGCTGGGAAGCACTGGTCTAGAGCAAACTTTCAATGAAAGCAAAGGCGGTGGTGTATTCTGAATTCTTTGCTTAGAGCCATGCTGTCCTGGGCTTGTTGAGAAACTTCCTATAGGGTGACCCTAAGGACAGTCTCTGGAGCTGTGCCTTTTACAGCCAGCTCCTGTGACAACTCCTCAGGGGTGTCACCTCCATCCAGGTACATCTTACTTCTTTTGTGGAAGAACGCAATGGCGTCTCAGTTCAAGCAGCAGCAATGCAACGCAAGTATCCTGTGGCCTCTTTCCCCCACAGGTGCAAGTCCTTTGTCTTTAAAGACCAAGAATAAATGCTATCTGCCATTTGTTTCTATAACGGAGGTTGCTGGCTGCTGTAGATGGACATTTGGGTTCCTGCATTTCCCTTAGCTCTTCCTAGCAACTGCTTTTTTTATATTTACAAAAATGTAAGCACAGGTTAACTCTGTAGAGGCCTGGCAAGCAGACAGATATAAAGAAACCATTATTATTGTCCTCAGTAGATCCACACCTAGTAAAATAAATATTCACTCAAGAAAGCATCAGGTGGCTTTGTTCAGATCTTTATTGCAATCTGACAGCAGATGGATGGATGGACAGATAGACCGATAAATAACAGAGGGGAAATACGTCAGGTATATTACTGGTAACATAAGTACAGTGTGGAAGAGCTGTATTAATCCATGC
This sequence comes from Tonatia bakeri, assembly GCA_004024845.1. Taxonomy (NCBI): domain Eukaryota; kingdom Metazoa; phylum Chordata; class Mammalia; order Chiroptera; family Phyllostomidae; genus Tonatia; species Tonatia bakeri. The sequence goes on along the minus strand of PVIA01001711.1, from coordinate 159,585 downwards.
TCAACCTAGGGAAAGATCTTCTAAATAGCACATTTATGTAAAAATACAATAATAATTTCGATGAATGATTTACAAAGTTGTGCCACAATATTTTCATAAGTACTTAATTGCAGCAAATTTTAATAAATCAATAGGGACAAACCCAGTCTTTGATATTACTGAGACTGCGAGCTACTCAGTTTCTGCTCAACGACTCCCAGTGACAGAACACAACTGAAGGCGGAGCCCCTGCTGATAAAATAGCCAGAACTTTAGTGTGTGATTTTAAAAAGTCCGCTACACCGTGTAGTGCTTCTTAGCATATAACAGCATCCACTACCTGTCAGGCGTACAAGGCACAAGTGCAGAGAAGAGGAAAATAGGGTATTTTGCTTACGAGCTCATAGTTCAGCTGGCTGCACCAAACCGAAACATGATGCACTGCAATGTAACGCGATCTGCACCATACCCATGCCACTGTGGCCTCACCAAACACGGACTAACTGCTTTCATAGGAGCATTCTCTCTGTATATGAGGACTGATGAGTATTCGGTTCTGACACACAACTACAGCCTGTCCTTGTCTTTTGAAAGAAATTGTTATATTTTTAAACAAATTGTAAAACTCATTATTTCTTGGCAAGTTTCATTATATCTTGTACTAATGTATTACCTTGGTTATATTTTAAAGAGATATGTGGATGAGAATTGACTGTTTGATCCTTATAGACATAAAAGTGTGCCTGTTACTTCTAATGATAACTTCTGAATGAATCTATAAAAGCTCTTCTAAGCCACCATCTGTCTCACCGAATTAAGTGTGCTTGCTCTGTGATTGTTCGGTGAGACCACCCGGCTCTGCCTGACCCTTTAATTCTGGACATGAGGGAGGACGAGAGCCCTGCGGTAGGCCTTTCCATCTTGGGTCTCCAGGACTTGGGTGAGAAGCCAGGTCAGACCTGTGCTTGAGTGTGGCATGAGGAGCAAGTCAACTTTCAGGAAGAGCTGGGACGCAGCCCCCGCAGTCCGGTAGTGGTTGGGAGTTCACAGAGCAGCTTGCGTGCGCACGGGTGAGAGAGTGGTGGTGGACGGACCCATCTCGGAGGGAATGTGTCCTGACCAGCCTTTGTGGAGGGATGCCTTCCTGACTCGGGTTATCAGTATGGTGCTACTGTTGACTCTTAAACAAAGGGAACAGGAGGCCTAGAGCCAGCAGGAAGAAGAGGGAGAAAAATCCAGAACGTCTGGATAGAGTGAAGATCGTGAGAAGTGAAAGTCCAGGGAGGCGATGAGCCCAGAGGGAAGGCTCTGCAGGCTAAGTACCTCGCAGACATAGAGTCCAGAAAAGCAGAGAGGCGATAGCATCCACTGACAAGCTAGGAGCGTCACCCTGAAGTTCTAATGTTTTCCCTTGAATACTTGTATGAACAAATTCACAGAGTACTCAAGGGAACCGCCTCCTGAGTTCTTCCCCCTCGGTCACAAGTAGTGTGGCCTGTGATTGCATTCTTTTTTGAATCTAAAATAAAAAGTATTGTCCTTAGTGCATCCAAGGCTTCATTAGATACAGCAGGCCAGACGACTGCCGATTTGTTAAACACTTACTCGGATGATGAATACATTAAAAAAATCCAAAAGCGCCTTGAAGAAGATGCTTTCGCACGAGAACAGAGGGAGAAAAGGCGACGGAGGCTGTTAATGGATCAGCTAATAGCCCATGAGGCTCAAGAGGTAAGATACTCAGATGTTGGTTCAATGATGGTGTTGGGAATTTTACGAAACACCCCCTTTTTATATACACTGTATGTATAAACACGTTATGTATATACACATTGTGTATGTATACGTATCTTACGTACGTATTATCTGCCACTCTGACTCAAATGTCAATGGGACATCCTCACATCGTAATAGCAAATATACTCCAAAAAAAAAAAAACTACATAAAACATTTACTAAAGAATATAAAACATGCTGATGGTTGTCCAACACTGTGAGTATTCTTAATACCACTGAATTTTACACTTAAAAAAATGGTTGAAATGGTAAATTTTGTTTTGTATATTTTACCATAATCAAAAAATACTGATAAAAAAAAGAATCTAAAACAATCTGTTGTTAAGTTTAGAAGTAAAAGAGAATATTTTCCCCAGTTTTATTGAGGCATACTTGACAAATAAAAGTTGTGTATATTTAAGGTGTATAATGTGATGCATTTATATATATGTATATAAAAATTATAAAATGATTGCCATAATCAAACTAATTAGCATGTTCATTATTTCATATAGTTACCATTTTTTGTGTTTGCTGAGAACACTTAAGATCCAGTTTTATAAGTTAAACTCTTTGAAATTCCATATATAAGTGAGATCATGCAGTATTTGTCTTTCTGTGTCTAGCTTATTTTACTTAGCGTAATGTCCTCCAGGTTCATCCGTGTAGTCACATACATCAGGGTTCCTTCTTTTTTGAGGCTGAATAATATTCCACTGTGTAGATATACCACACTTTTCCCCTTCATCCGCTGACGGACACTTAGGTTGTTTCCATATTATCATGGACACTGTGAATAACGCTGCAGTGAACACAGGGGTGCAGATGTCTCTTTGAGATACTGATTTAATTTCCTTTGGATATATACACCCAGAAGTAGGATTGTGAAGCCTATGGTAGTTTTATTTTAAAATATTTTGAGGGAGCACAACCCTGTTTTCCATATTGGCTTTACCAATTTGTATGCTCTCCAGCAGTTTACAAGAGTTTTCTTCTCTCCACATTCTTGCCAACACTAGTTACCTCTCTCTCTTTTTTCTTGAAAAGAGCCATTCTGACAGGGCGGAGGGGATATCTTGCTATGGCTTTGGTGTTCGTTCCCCTCACGAATGGTGACGTTCATGTACCTGTTGGCCATTCGTTTGTCTTCGTTTGAGAAATGTCTGCTCAGGTCCTTTGCCCCTTTTTTAATTGGGTTATTAAGTTTTTCTTTTTGCTGTTGAGTTGCTTGAGTTCCTTGAATATTTTGGATATTAACCAAAATATATACTTTGCGAATGTTTTCTTCTACTCAATAGTTTGCACTCTCTTGATTGTCTCCTTCGCTGTACAAAACCTTTTTGCTCTGCTTTTGGGTCATATCCAAAAAAGAAAAATCATTGTCTAGACCAACATTAAGAAGTTTTTTCCCCCGTATTTTTCTTTTAGTAGTTTTATAATTTCAGATCCCATTAGCAAGTGTAATAAATCTGGGTTATATTTTAAAAACTATGGTTGTGACTGCCTTCTGAATCCCAAACCACACCACGCGGTTTGGGCTAGCCCAGCTGCACTGTCCTCTTGCTGGGGTCGGGTGGTGGGTTGGCAGGAGCTGGCTGACTTCATCAGGGCCAGCTGGGGAGACTGGCGCCTCTCTGTATGGCAGGTCTATTTCCAGGCAGACCAGGAAATGTGCTGGCAGTGGCAGGGGTCACAGGAAAGGCAGATACCAAGGTTTTTGATATATATATAAAACAGTCACCACAAACCCCATATTTAAGGAATGGAGAAATAGATTTTACTTTTTGATGGGTATATCTGCAGGATAACATTGCAAAGTGATGCGTGGAGAAAACAAGAACCTGTGGCCATTTTTACAGCCAGGCTCCCCAGCGCCATTGGGCTGCAGAAGGAAACAAATGGTTAACATTAAAGCTTCTGGAATTCTGTAACTGCAGGAGACCTGTCTTTCAAAGTGGTTCATGATTTTATTGTTTTATTTGATACATTTACTCAACAGAAAATATTTCATATTTACTTTCAGTTGAACTTTCACTTAGTCTACATTTTTATATAATTCCCAGGTTCAAGTTTTGACATTTAGCACAGTGTGTTGTCATTTGTTTCTCAATTCTGAAAATACACACAGCGCTTCTCCCACAGTCTCACAGTGGGAGAGACGTGAAACAGTGTCACTGGGGATGTCAGCTTTTCTTCTTAAATCATTGGATTTTTGAGTGTTAAATGGACAACTCCAATTCTTGGGTATTCTTCTAAATTCTCCCCTTGAGAACTTTAATTACCTCCTCCCTCCACATGATGTCTCTGTTTAGACAACTGAGAGAGGTTCCAGGGGCTCTGGTGATCACCTCCCTCCTGAACCCCTCATTCTACCCGAGTGAAAGAGGCCCTCGCCCAGGGACACACAGCCAGTCAAGGGGAACCCTGAGGTTGTACAGGCCAGGGCCCCTGAGTCCCAGTTCAATGCATTTCCCCCTGTTCCCTTGCTGCTTGCCCTTGAACTCTCTTACAGGGAGCCGGGAGAAGGCAACTCGTTTCCCTTTCAGACCACAGCCATTAAACTTGTCACACATAAGCAGCAGGTGACTTCTCCTTTGCCTCTTCTCCCGTCTTCCCATTCTGGCAGATTTCTGCTTTTCCTCACGCTGGTATTGAAATAACCCCGCTGGGAACTAATCAGATCTGCCACCCGCAGCCAGACTGCGTCTGCGTGTGTTTTTACACCAGCGTTTACATTGAGAGGACTTGTGGCACAATTCCACATTTCCATAAACATACTCATGAACTGAGAATTTTGTCCCTGGTTTATAAAACCCTGAAAACAATTGCCTAATTTACTTTTTGATAATTTACTTTTGTCAAACTTTAAAGGAGGTAATAATTCATTTAAAATAATTGAAAGTTGCAAAACCCTAATGCCTCTTCTAGATATCAAAAGTATGCAACCTTTGTTGGAAATTTTTTATTTTTCAACTCGACTTTTGCCATGTTCCAATTTGAGTCAAATGTTAGGAATTGATGCAGACGACATCTATGCCTTTTACACACTGCTCACTGGGCAACTCAGACAGGCCCGGACGGTAACCGTCTGCTCCGCTGGCGTTCACAGGAGGCGTACCGGGAGGAGCAGCTGATCAACCGGCTCATGCGGCAGTCCCAGCAGGAGCGCAGGATCGCCGTGCAGCTCATGCATGTGCGGCATGAGAAGGAAGTTTTATGGCAAAACAGAATTTTCAGAGAAAAGCAATATGAGGAAAGACGACTGAAAGAGTTCCAGGATGCCCTTGATCGAGAAGCGGTAAACGTACCTTCCTTAAAAATCTTTCTGAGGTTACTTTTGACTCTTTCTACCAAGTCAAGGTGAACGAGGTTGTAGGTGTAGGTCGCCAGTCACTGAACGAGAGTTCGTTTCCGTGCGGCTCGGGATTCTCTCCCCACTCTCGTGTTTTAGTGACTACGCTGACAGCCCCGTAGCACATACCACACCCGGTGTTCTTTCCCTCCAGTGCTGGTGCTGCAGCTGTGTGACGCTCACCACCAGTCCCGACGTCTGCACTGATCTCAAGTGTCTTCTTCAGGAGCTTGATTATCTGGATAATTGTTTCCTTCTTCTTTAGATGAGAGTAAGGTTGAATGGATGGAGTGCCCCTTGCTTACTTTGGAAATGATGCATTTAGCTAAATCTAAGTGTCTATTCAAAGGATCCATTTGCTTCCCAAGCCCAGTGACCTAGGTGCAAGGTAGCAAGGCATTTATAGCAGGACTGGCCTTGCCGTGAGAAGTGTTGCCCATCTTTAACTGGGCCTGAACTGGCTGCAGAGGGCTGGGACGCCAGGCCTGCCTTGGCCTCAGAGACTGGGCCTAGGAGGTGCCGAGGCACAGGAAAAGAGTCCAGGCCTCCGCGTCATGTGGTTACCTTTTTCTGAAGCTGAGGGCCCTGCCTCTCTGGCACCCTGCCCTTTGAGATGGCCTATTTCACGGTCTGAATATGTCACCTCTCCATCACCAGTGGCTAGTGCATGAATAGGAGCCATGTAAATAAACGTTGAATTTATCAAGGGAACACTGTCACTTTACTTCCCATTATCATTCACTAAATAAACAAAATATATTTTATTCCCTACAGCATTTATCTGTCTACTACTTCACTTTTGTGAAGGACATTTTTTAAAATTATTATTTTTAATTGTTATTATTCTTATAGTTTTGTTGTTATTCATGGTGGGAGAGTCCTAGGAGTACCTTTAAATTTATTAAACATTTTAAAGATTGTTAGTGATGTTCACAAACTGTTACTACTATCTCATGTTATTAATATAAATAGAATTGACCTCCAACCACATGGTCCCTCCTGTCGAGCCCTGCTGTGGGGAGCACGCTCCTTGTTCTCCTGTTTGTTTGGCCGCTTACCCTCGGCTTCCATTGTGAGTGCGTCCTCCTGGAATAGCAAAACAAAGGCCCTCCTGGAATAGCAAAACAATAGCAAAGGCTCTTGGAGTCCTTAAACCTCAGTCCTGTGCCGCCGCCTTCTCTCCTCTGGGGTCTCCTCAGACGACCCCACCCACAGCCGTGGGGGTGCAGCTCCTGCACCAGACATCTGACTCACACATCTGTGTCTCTGCCCTCTGGCATGTGCATCTATGTGACATCTCAGAGGCACCTCAGATTCAGCATGTTAGAGCCAAATTTGTGACCCCGATCACTAAACTGGACCTTTCAAGTTTTCATATCTCAACAAACGGCATTGCCATTTATTCTCATGTGCAAGTCCAAAACCTTAGGGCCCACTCGGACCTGTTTAACCCTGACTCCTGCATCCCCAACCTCACTGAGTCCTATAGATTGCATGTACTAAATATTTATCTCTTCAGTTGATCCATTTCTCTCCATGTCTTCCCCTGCCCCCAATCTACTCCTGCTGCAATGGTCTCCATCTATTTTTAGTGGCTATGATATGAATCGGCTACCACATTTGGGGTGGGTAAGAACATAACATTATTTATGTCTGTTAATCAACCTCAGCTGAATTCCAGCAGCTCTCCTGTGCCTGCAGAGATGTGCAGTGGCCAGGTCACAGGGCCACGTCATCAGGGAGACACGCTGGTCACCAGGCACAAGCCCAGTCTGTTGCCATTGAGTCTTCATCTGCCCTGGCTGTCACAGTGTCACCCGTGCAGCACATGCCTTTGGGGAGGCTGTGCCAGCCTCCAAGGGTCCCTCACTGTTCCTCTGTGAGGCTTTGTTGCTCCCCAGGAGCTGCTGGGGAGTGGGGTACACATCTCTTCCCCTTTCTTCTTATTTTCTCAAACCTTTCCCTCTAGCCTCTCTCTTTGAGTAACCTGGATTCATTTGCCTTTGGATTTAGCCTTTTCAGGTGAGGAGGAGCCTCCAACAGTTTTACCTTCTCATCCCACAGAAATTCTCTGGTGCAGGAGTTAAAGAGACCTCTGATTACTCATTAGAGATAAAGAAAGGGAGAGATCAGAGAGAACTTCTTCAGGGGGCCTGCCCCGTCACACCCCTCCAAACCCCTCTCCGCTCTGCGGCCAGCGGGCCCTGCGGACTCTCAGGTCGGACCACTGCCCTCACACCGGAGAAGGCCCGTCCCTGGCTTCCTTCCCACTAGACCCGTGCCCCTGACCTGTCCGCTCTATCTCCTGGACTCAGACAACACTGGTCTGTTCTCGGGCCCTTGAATAAGCTGCTCCTTCTGCCTTTCCCCAGCCAATACTTGTGCCCCTGAGCTCCCTGTTATACAAGACCCTGCTGTACACCCTCCCACCCCACAGTCTCCCCCTAGTGGCAATTTTCACATGTGTAACTGGACATTTGTATGACCTTGACTGTATCTCCCACCGGATGAAAGCCCCATGAGGACAGGGACCCCTGGCTACTGCTTAATACTGTTTCCCAGGGCTAGGCCAATGCCTGGCACATTGAGGGAGAGAGAGAACTGGTGGTTTTCACATTATTTAGGAGTTTTGTCTGTCTGTCCGTCTGTTTGTTTGTTTGTTTTAGATTACAACTGGTAATCTGTTTGAGACAGTTGGGCATTTCTTAAGACAGTTTCTGAACACAAATTCCTATGCCTCCTATTGTTTTAACAATAATCAGACATAATAATAATTAACATTTTTTGAGCATTTGAGTCAAGCATTGAGCTGTGTTCGTTACATGCATATGTAACACTCACAATGGCCATTTCAACTGGGCACTCTTTTATCTCCATTTCCCACATAAGGAAAACGAAGCTTAGAAAGCTCCAAGTCACATGGCCACCACCTACAAGGTGGTGCAGTGGGAGCGAGCAGGCCTGGCAGGCTCCCCAGCCCAACTCATGACCCTGAGGTCACTGCCCCCCGCAGCCTTCCTTTTCCCTCTCCTTCTTTATTTTCAGCTGCAACCCACTTTGCTGCGATAGGACAGGAAATTATGGTGGGTTTGCCCAGGGTTGGAGTGGTGGTGGGGTGGACAGAGGTGGAAGACTGGACAGCTATAGAGAAGAAAGAAAGACGGGAGGGAGGGAGGGAGGGGGGGGCAACACCGCAGGGAAAGCTGCTGCATTCCCGCTGAGGACATTGCACGGCTCCCATCAAGGTTTTGCTTTTATCATATCCTACATATTTCCATGTCCTTTACCTGCACTCTGTAGTAAACCCAGCTCCTGACCGATTTTTACTGTCACTTTCTCCATAAATTCTTTTCTAACTACACCTACTCTATCAGGCTTGACTTTCCTGAGCTCTTTACACTTCCTGGAGTATGCTATAAAGCTTTGTACTTACATTGGGTGCCTTCTTGTGACACTGGGCCTGCAAAACAAACACAACAATGACAAACTCCGGGGCAATCCCTCAGCCTGCCAAGTGTCCAGGATCGACCCCAGAGGCCACCCAGCCCAGCCCCTTTCCCACCAACAATGAAACAAACAAAACTGCAAAAACAAAACTAATGAGCCTTCCGTTTGGTGCAGTGGACAATATCAGATTATTGTCACGCGTGTAGTCATTTGTGAACAGGGTGATGATAAGGCATATTTGCTGTGACAAGATGGTTTGCTGGGTTTTTCTGCTTATGGCAAGTCCTGTTGATATCCCTGCTTTGCACTGAGGAGATGGAGGCACAGGGAGGCTCTGGTTCGTGCAGGCTGTCACAGCTCGTGCTTGAGTTCTGTACACAACTGAGTCGGGGGGTGGCTCGGTCCCGTCACAGCTCCATGAAGGCCCAGGTTCACCTCCACTTCACCCTCACTGCATTAAGTTCCAGGACGCGAATCTTGTTTCTGGAGCATGTCAGTCAGTACAGGATAGGATTTCTCAAAGAGCAGGTACAGGTGTGCGCAAAGCAGCACTTGGTCATGCTGAGCTTGACCTTTGTTACTTCTGTGAAGAAAGGGTTTTCTAAACCAAATAATGGTGCGAACCAAGCAGAAGGTAGTGTGAACTGCGTAAGTGTTTTATTACTTTCTGCAGAACAGATGTCTCTATGCATGAATTTTTTTAATTCATTAAGGCTGTAACAACAGAAAGTTTTCTTGTTGACCGAAAACATTTAACATCTGTTGGCAAGTGGTCTATATTTTCAGGTCAGTGTAAGTAGGGGATTTCCAAAATATTTTCTAAGGATCAATCAGGATTCTAGAACTCTCCCAGTGAAGAGCACGGGGCAGAGCAGGGGTGTCAGACTGAGGTTTGCTAGATGCGTGCAAGGAGGCCAGATGTGCTTAGAGTCTGGTACAGATTTGTCTGTCTCTCTGTGATCCCCAACTGTTTAAAACCTGTGAAATCAGGACTTCTTTTAAAACACTTAAGATTCAGGTTATTGTTAATCCACACTGGGCCTTCCCTGTTAGACGGTTTTTCTCTATACCATGTTTTCCTGATAAGATAAGCTTTTAGGGGAATATTTCCAATATTGTCTTTGCTATCATGCTCACTACTTAATGTGCTAGGGAAAATAGGCTCTGTCACAGATTTATTTATTTTTCCTGGTGTGAAAGGTGGGTTTATGCTATTTAGAGATTTGTTTGTTATTAAAATGAAGACTTTTTTTTTGTTTGAATTATCATGGTGACTTAAAAGTGTCTTTGCCATCTTAGGCTTTAGCAAAACAAGCCAAGATTGATTTTGAAGAGCAAGCCGCCAGAGAGAGGGAAATCCACGAACAGATTGCTGTGGAGAGAGCTGAAGCCCGGTACCAAAAGCATTACATAATATGTGCCTCGATTTTGGATCAGATACTTGATTTGTCCACTAAAGTGGCGGACTATCGAATATTGACAAATAAGTAAGTACTGCTTTTTACGTGTAACACAGCAGAGACTGCACAGAGAATGAGAAGGCATAAGGCTGTGAAGTAGGCACCAGATTGTTAAAAGACACTAACATGCTTCATTGAAAAGAAGACTGAGAATGGGGTCCCAAGTACCTTAACACTGACTTAATTCAGCCCCTGACTAGCTTTATTGAACACAAATTTAGATCTTTTACACTCAAATTTTGTGTCTAAATTCTCTGTAATTTACTAAGACAACTATGATAACTTATCTGAAACACTTAGAACTTTCTAGAAAACTAAAGTTGTTTAAAGAATGCTTTACTAATAATTAATGCTATTTAAAAGGAAATAGTCAACAAAACAAAAAAATATTAACAACATGCCAAAATAGTGCACATCAATAAATTAATGGATAAAAAAACTGTGGTGCATTTACACAATGGAATGCTATGCAGCAGAAAGAAGGAGCTCCTACTGTTTGCGACGGCATGGATGGAACTGGAGAGTATTATGCTAAGTGAAATAAGTCAGGCGGTGAAGGATAAATACCATATGATCTCATCTTTAAGTGGAACCTAATCAACAAAACAAACAAGCAAGCAAAATATAACCAGAGACATTGAAATTGAGAACAATCTGACAGTAACCAGAGGGGAGGTGGGAGGGCATAATAGGGGGTAAGGGGGGAAGGGTTTTCAGGAAAAACTATAAAGGACACATGGACAAAACCAAGGGGGGGGTGGAAGCAGGGGAGGGAGGTGAGGATGGCTGGGGTGAGAGACTGGTAACAAAAAAAACAGAACAGAGGAAAATTTAAATTAAAATAGAAAGTTGAGTGCAGGGGATAAACTGAAACACAGTTAAACAGGCAGCAATAGATTTGCCAGTTACTGCAACAGAGTTACAAATCTTATCTGAGTTTCCTGGCGGCCAAAGCAGAAAGGGAAACACATAGGTATTATTTCTATGTCAAATAAGTGACTTGAAAAGCAACTTACAGAGCACAACTTATTCGTAAGTGCAGAACTTCCTGGGTGTTACTTTGATTTTAATATTTCAGAGAGGCATACACTGGACTACCTCTTACTACTCTATAAATCCAGCTTCACGGAAATCAATATAGAGAACATTTTGTCTCTCTAAAACCACTTTATTTTAACTTAAAATTTTTTAAAACTTTTAGAACTATTGATATCAGAGAACATTCAAGGAGGCTTTACTTTGAAAATGTGAATGTCTTTTCATTGCAACTGCATACAATAGCTATGCATACACAAGGGTGGGCAAAAGCAGGTTTACAATTGTATGTAAAACACAGAATTTGTTCTTGTATTATTTATTAGCCATTGTTTTAGTTATTTGTATCATGACTGTAAATCTACTTTTGCCCACCCCTATATGTTAACACTGTAGCAGTTTTCATTACTAACAGTCAAGATAAACTCATTTTAGTTTCTCTGGGTCCCACAAGACATTATCAGTATGTATGTATTTAAAGCACCAGGTATATTTTGGTGTCAGGCTATTTACATGAACTTTTGTTAAGACTGCTCCTTAACAAAGTTATTAATATTCAGATAATAGGCTATTGATTCAGCAACTACAGGATCAAGTTTGGGCAACAAATAAGTAGTTAACTATTTACTTCGCCACAGATGCCAATCACTGTCCCTTTAAAAACTCTGACGTTATTTCTGTGCCAGAGCTTATTGCTGTCTAGATTTTCCATATCTCCATAAAGTCATCTTTAGCAACTATTAATATTTTAGTAATGGAAAACACAATGGGAGTATATTCTAAGTTGTACTTTTAATTTAAATACTGCTTTTGATTGTGGTATAACATAAAAATTATCGTTTTGACACTGTGAAGTGTGTTGTTCAGTGGCTCTAAGCAGTTCGCACCACTGTGCCGCCCTCGCCAGCCCCCAGCGCCAGAGCTTTGCGCCCTCCACACCACAACTCCGCAGCAGTCATGCTCTCACTCCCGCTCCCTCCTTCCCCAGCCCTGCGACCACTGTTCTTTCTGTGGCTATGAAACAGACTATTTGAGGTACCTGATGTAAGTGGAAACATGGAACATTTGTCCTTTTGAGTCTGGCTTATTTCAGTTAGCATACTGTCTTCCAGGTTCGGCCATGGTGTCACATGTCTCAGAATGAAATCAGACTTGTTAAGGTGCAATTTCAAGCTCTAGTCCAACTATTTTTAGAGAACTGTGTCTGAACCATACCGATCTCTTTCCTTCCTTTGCACACTCGGTTTCCTGGAACTGTTTTCCCATTACTCTGTCTGACCACCTCCTCCACGCCATTCATCAGAGTTAAATGGAAGTAATTACCGCATATAATTTTAAGGGTTACCTAATATTCAGTGATAATGAGACAACCCATACATTAGATTTAGATATTCCTGTTACAAATTATATGAAAATATGTAAACCAACTGGTATCTTAAAGGGGACTTGGAAAGTATTCCATGATAGTTTTGCATAGGAAAACACTATTGCTAGAGCATTTAAATGACTTCCTAATGATGCAGAGCCATTTAATAAGACAACAGAGAATCCAAAATCGAAGTGTTGTGGTAGTGATAATTGTTTTTTAATATATTGTTCTGTTAGTTCACAGTCAATTAGAAAGCTTGAAGAACCAATGGCTTCAAGAAACATTCATTGATTCAAACCTACTAAGTTCCAGACATTTTGTTAGCCATTAAGAATATAATAGTAAGTTGGAATTCCTGGTCTCAAACAGCAGACTCTGGAAATGAATAAGATAATAGACTAAGGTTTAAGGTGTATATTTGATTAACCATTGATTCATCTATTCCTTTTTTTTTTCTTTGCTGTAGCCTGATTCCATATAAGCTGATGCATGATTGGAAGGAACTGTTTTTCCATGGAAAGCCCATTTATGAGCAAGCCTCTATTAAGGATTTACCAGCTAAGCCCTCTGCAGAACAACTTGTAGAACTAGAGAAAAGGGACTTACTAGATAATAGTGATTATGGAGAATATAAGGTACAAACTAAGGGGAAATAATTAAGGGGAATGCAATATAATAAATGGTGTTTCCTTAACATTATTTTGTGATACCATTTTATTTTATTCCTATTAATAAAAATGGGCATTTTATGTTTGCATTTTTCCCTTGGTTTAATTTGTGTTATAGTACTAATTTTAAATGCCTAACTATTTATAATCTATTATATCTCATCCCCAGTAATATTAAAAGTGTTCTGGTTAAAAAATATATATAATACATGGTCTAGGTAGATAGATTTGGAATTTTATAAACAAATTTTATCCATCAGTATTTTTCTTTCTATGAGCTGTCTACTTTTGCTTCAAAAATGCTTGTTAAAAGTCTTTAAAATTTTATCTAAATACTATATTCTTGGAGGCAAATGAAAGAGAATGTCTGAGCTTTGTGTGTAGCATTGATTCAAACACAATTTTATTCAAAGACTTTCTAAAAATGTACTGGGTGTCAATTGGGCTATGAGCTGCTGAAAGGCCTTTGGGGTCCACTGACCAAAGGCCGTTGCTGGCACTGCCGTGTTCTGGCCATGAGACTATAGGCAGCCAGGCCTTTAAGTGCTGAAACTCCCTTCCCCTGTGTATGAATAGGCAATAATGATATGCCTACATTATTCTGTGGTGGCGAGACTTAAGGTAATATGGATTGAACGCTTAGCCAATTGCACTGCATGTTGGATGCATGTCACACTTAGCAATTTCTCTCCGCACCACCTTACTCTCCCCACTCCACTCCATCTTGCCTTTAGGAGGGAAAACGTGAAACTAGTAGGTATTGAATGGAAGATCTGGGTAGAATCTACTCATTGGAGAATGGGCAGATTGGGTAGATTCATTCTTCAGTGGAAGGAAGAATGAGGTTTTTTATTGTTAGAAATGGAGTGGGTTCCTGCAGGGCAGTAGTGTAACACGAGGAGAGAGATCCGACCCAGTCATTTGTTGCACACTCAGTGAGCACTCAATAAATATGGGCCAATAAAGTAAATGAGTGACAATGAACAAGGCAAAGTGAAAAACAGCACGATATGTAAATTTTGAAAGAGGATAAACTGGTGAAAAAAGAGAAGGAAAGGAAACGAGATTATGAGAAACTAAATGTACACCATATTTTAATTGGATGAATGTATATCTGTATTACTAAAAGAAGTATTATCGAGCTATGGTTTATTAAGGGTTGAGTAGAATCTTATGGGATATGTGTGCATATTTACTTAGTTTGGCTGTAGAATATACTAGAGGTAGCAGGTCAACCTGAAGTATAATCCTACAACATAAAATGCTTTCACAATATCAGGCTATGGAAAGGTATTTCCTCCCATTGTAAATTGTCATTTCATTTGACAGTGTTTGTTGATTCATGGAATATTGATTTCTAACTTATTTCTTAAACAAGCTCAATTTACTTTATTCTTGTTCTCATAAATCGGGAGACCTGGTAAGTCTGCAATTTAGCAAAGATTTGTCTTTTTAGCTTTTTTCTTGTTTGGGAAATTGTTACCACAGGAACAGGCTTGTCTTACCCACATCCTGAAGCAGCTGGTATGTTTCTTCTGCAGGAAATTGTAAACTTTTGTTAGGAGTATGTGAGCGTGGGGCAGTGTCATTTATCTTGTTTATAGCCTTTCCTGTTTTTCTGGAGATGCACATTACTTTAGGATCTCTGATTCATGTTTATATGCTCTACTCCTTTTGACTACGTGATGGAGAAGGTACCATGTTCAGGCATTAGGATATACATACTGCAAACTATCCTATTAACCATTCCCTATTGTTAGTTAGAACTTCTTGGTCTCTTCAGAATCTTGTTAAATGTTCCTGCATACAAGTAAAAATGAAATGTTTCAACTTCTAAAATATATTATTTGGCTTAAATAGCCTTTCACAAGACACAGAGGGACAGTACATCCTGCTTTGGCTGAAGGAAACAGTTGTCTGTATTTATCATTGCTAGATTTGCTCAGGCTTTTTAATCCTCAAGTCAATGCCTGATTTAGAAATTACTGTTCAACGGGTTTACATTCTTAGCATACTTTAGTGGTGCCCATAAATGCCACCCTTAGAGATCAAATACCTCTTGGTTCTGAGCCCATGCTTTTAAAGCTCTGATAGAGCAAACTATCATGCTGAAATATTTTAACTGTTACACCTAGAAATTTTACTCATGTACACATCATAGGTAGCTGACAAAAATTTGCCTCTTATTTCTTAACATTGTTTCCTAACTCATCACACTCTATTTATAGAATGGCTGCATGAGAGAGGTCTGGTCCAGGAATGCCCAGAAATGCCATTCCTTTGTCAGTTCTAAGAAGGAGGCCAGAACAGCATCACAGAACAGGGGGATCCCCTTGGGATTCCAAGGCACCTGCAGCAGGATAGCAAAGAGTTATTTAATCAAGTAGGGAAGAGCCCTGAAAACCCAGGGGATCCCAGGCAGCAGGCTCAGCCAGCAGCCCCGCTTCTAGGCTCACTGGCAGCACACAGCAGCCATGGATCCTCCTCCTGGTAGACCCCCAAATCCCCCAAAGGCAAGTCCCTCTCAGGAAGTCTCAGCCACAACGCACTGGGCGACTTGCAGAGCCCTACTGCATATGCCCACAAACAGGTTTTCATTGGAATTCCCAAAATTTGGAAGAAGAGTGTTCTGTGTTGGCCACATCAACCATGTTGTTTTCAGTGGGCCAAGGTTTTTAATTGTTATTTTGTCTTTAATGAAAAGCTACTGTTTAAGTTAATGATCACGCGAGCTTGCTATGTTTGTTGGGTTAGCCCTGGAGTGTGTGTTATAATGTGCAATTCTATTAATAGCACTGTAGGTTTATGATGTTCCACTAACTAGACTTTAAGATGCATTTATGTAGTTTGCGGTTCAACTTTCGTGCTCCTGTCATTATAGCAGTGTATGCACACCCACCCCAGATTTGTTTACGTGATGACATGTTGTCAGGTCCTTTTCCACTAGAGAATAGGGGTGCGGGACTAAACAGACTGTTTTCCTGTAGACATCTCATCTGATTCGTTTGACTCAAAGGCTCCAGACACCATCTTGCTTTTATTCTCAGCTCCAGCCTTTGCTGCTGACCCAGTGGCTTTAGATTCAACTTCTTTTTTAAAAATCGTTTATTGTTCAATTACAGTTATCCCCATTCCCACCCATTACTTTCCCCTGCACTGCCTACCCCCCAGCTTCCACATTCAATCCACTCCCCACCGTTGTCTTTGTCCATGGGTCCTTTATACATGTCCCTTGACTTGACCCTTCCCCTTCTTTCCCCTGTTATCTGCCTCACCCCTCCCCTCTGGTCACTGTCTGCTTCTGAGAGTGGACACTCCAGCTTAGCTCTTGCCTCGCTCCCTGGCATCCCAGTGAATGACCCGGTCTTCATAGGTTATTACTGAATCGAGTTTTTTTATAGGCAGAATACCAGTGTGAAGCTTGTGTCACTCAAGTGGCATCACTAGAAAACTGACGCGAGCACAGTGAGAGATTTCAATAGATGTGTTAAGAAAATGTGAATGGACCATTTTTTTTTAATTTTTATTTAAAAGGTATTTATTGCCTTAGTCAACTCAGGCTGCCATAAGAAAATATTGTAGACTGGCTGGCTATAAATAGGAATTTATTTCTCATATTTCTGGGAAGTCCAAGATTAGGGTGCCAGCAGATTCATTTTCCTGGTGAGGGCTCCCCTGTAGACTTGCAGATGGCCGCCTTCTCACTCTGTCCTCATGCGGAGCATCCAGAGAGAACTCTATCTTTCTCCTTCTTAAAAGGCCTGTACTTCTATCATGGGGACCTCCATGCTGAAAACCTTATGACCTAATTACGTTGCAAAAGCCCCACCTCCAAAAGCCATCACAGGGGGCTTTAGGGCCCCAACATGCAAATTGTGGAGGGACACAATTCAGTCCCTAACGTACGTGTTTCCTCGGGACACTTACAGAATGCCTCAGCATGCTAGCTTACTAGTCAAGTGTAAGAGCCCGTACATTCATGAGATGCCTGTTTCATTGTCTGTTTTGTTCCCTGTTGAGAAATAAGTCTTAACTCAAAATGCCATATTTTTGGACTTTGAAGATGTGTGTCTGTCTTCCATTTTGAGATATGTAGGAGTAAGCAGTTGCTTACATGATGGGGGTTGAGATGAGCTGTCAGATCTTGAACTTTAAAA
Organism: Tonatia bakeri; assembly: GCA_004024845.1. Lineage (NCBI taxonomy): Eukaryota > Metazoa > Chordata > Mammalia > Chiroptera > Phyllostomidae > Tonatia > Tonatia bakeri. The sequence goes on along the minus strand of PVIA01001711.1, from coordinate 142,342 downwards.
AGTCTGTTTGCGATTGAACCTGAGGCCACACAGTCTCACTCCTGACCCCAAGCGGCACCAAGGTAGGTGACGAGAATCATGGTCAGCCTCTAAAACAGGAGCTGGGAAAGAAGTTTGGTACTGACAGGAGTTTTCCCACTGTGGTTCTAGTTTAGTGTTTATGTTATGCACTTAATGGCTGGGATTTCTCCCACTTGCTTAGAGCTTTGCCTCCAGCTCCCTGGATTCCTCCTGTAACGGCGACGTGGGCTGGCTGGCTCTTCCAGGGCAGGCCTCACAGTGTGGTAGGCTGTGTCTTCGGGGGGTTACCATTATGCCCTAGAATATGGATTCGTGGTGATCAAACACCGTGATACCAACGTACAGAGCAGATTAACTCATTCCTTTTCAAAGGGAGTTATGGTTGCTCTAGACCTGTGGTTGCCAAGAAACAAGTCTATCTCCCACCTGTCATCAGTCAAGGATTTCAGAGGGCTGGAGTTTGGCGGGGCTTTGTATCTATGGAACAGAAAGACTGGAAGGGGATCTTGGGTCATGGGACCCAAGAAGTCTCAAGAAACTTGAACGGATCCAAGACAGTCTTTGGATCTGGTGTGGGGAAGATGTGTTGGACTAAGAACCAGAAACTCTGCCACCTGGAAGACCCTCCCACCCACTGCTCTCGTCCAGTTCCCGGGCCTGTCAGCAACACGCTTCGGTACACTGCACCTGGAGTCGTCTTTGATGCATCCGTCAGTGCTGCCTATAAGCTTTTTGAGGGTGGTTTGTACCTCTTTAGGATATCAACTTTAGCAGTGAGACCAAGAAAATAGAGTAGCAGTTGCTACTATGAGAGAGGATATTCTGTGTGGAAATATTTTGTGTGAATTTTGCAATGACAAGACAGGGAGACCAACTCATAGTGTCTCCATACTTAATGACATCTGAGAAATTCCAACCAAGCCTATCTCTCTGATTGTTCCTGGCTAAGCAATGACAACAGATAGGTGATTTCAAATGTAGAAGTTTCTGGAAAGGTTTTTTGAGCAACAATACCATAGAAATCGATACAGAAGTGATCTTGAGGGAGACCACCACCTCCCTGATGAATGGAGCATAGTTTGAGAAACTGAGGAAGGAAGTTTCCTGTTTTTACAAGAAAGGCTGCCTCCTCCAGAACTGCTTGGTGGCCCTTTCACAGGGAGAGATCTGATATAGTGTCCAATGGGGTGCTGTCCCCAGGCATTTGGGGGTCAGGAGCAATGCAGTAGCCTGAGAGAGCTCATTTGTTTTGGATGCAGGCAACCGCATTGTAAAAGGCATTGAATTAGCTGTGTAGATGCTGTGATTCTCAAAATGTCACGTCCTGTGCCCTTGCAAAGCCACGGTGGCTTCCAGGGCTGAGAGTGGGACCAGGAGTAGGAACCTGCCATTTTGTGGTGAATAAGCCCTCCTCTGCTGACCTACTCAGTGAGGTACTTCGAGTACATCTAGAATCAGAGCACTGAGCAGAAGCCCCTGCCCATGGTTTGCATCTGATTTGTCCCTGAATTTCAGCAGCACACAAGAATAAGTGTTCAAGTCAGAGAATCTCTCAAAGTGGCTTAGTTTCAGTTGCTCCTGGTAATCAAACCTGCAAGATAAAGTTTCAGCCCAGTTATTCCGTCTGCCTGGTATGTAAGCAATTAGTAGCTCAAAGTTTTGGGAAAAGAGGTCTACAACTTCTCACAAGTGCTGAGCTGTCCAAACTTCTGAACTTGTTACAGGCGAGGGTTCCTGGGTTGCAGGAACCCAGGTTCTCACAGATGTAGGCCTCTGGACTTGGACAGTGATCTTCATCACATGCTGGGTAATTAATCATGACCCATTTGAATTTCCCCCCAAAATACATACAAGGTAGGTGAAGTCTGGGTCTTCCTTCAGGATGGGCTAGAATTAAGCATATCTATTTCCATAACGTTAGATCAGGGCAGGCTGGGGAAGGCCACTCCTGGGGCAGCAGGGCTCAGATTCTGAGTGAAAGCCATTATCAGGGTTAGGACCAGTTCTTCAGATTTCCTAATGAGCCAGAATTAACCGGGGCATCAGCTGATACACAGGCATTGGCTGCTCACAGTTCTGCTTCTAGCCAGAACAGTCTCCAGCTCAGCATTCCAGGTGAAGTAGAGTAACCTCTGCTTTTCCTTGTTACCATGGTCAGCATTTGTACTTCCTGGCAGTGATAGGTGGCCCAGACTGAGCATGCTGGCACAGAGGCACGTGCAACCAGGCCCTCCCTCTGGAGGTGCGCCTGCCCTGCCAACGCCAGCGACAGGTATGCATTCCTGTGCCCTTGGCACCTCTGGAATCTAAAGGCCAGGCTGGCAGGAAGGTGTGGCCAGGTAGCTAACCACACTGTGACATGACTGGAGGATAGGTGACTTGAAAGGCTGCCGAGCTCACTGAGCCAGGCCAGTTTGTCTTTTCAGGTTGTTCTGAGACCTTTAAACTGGGCCCCTTGGCAGAGCCATTCCACGACAGCTCCTGAAGGAGAAGGCGTCGTTCAGTCACCCATCAGTCAACTGACTTCCCCTCTCTTCCCCCTTTTTAAGGGCAGTACAGGGCAGTGTCTGTGCTTCCCATTAGAACCTGGTCAACAAACAGGTCCCATACCGTGGTCAAGAAACCGTGTAGGGCTGGCAGTTACAGGAACCGAATGCCCCATCAGCCAAGGTATCCGGCCACCCTTTCTGCTTCCCCTGAGAAGCATGGGTAGATCTCAGGAATTTTAAAGTTTGAATTACAAATTTAGGCAGTTCCTCCAGATTCCCCTAGGGTTCCTGGGTGGTTGGAAGAGAAGACGCCTTGGGAGGAAAGGAAAAGAACAGAGGCTGTCAAAGCTACAAAGTTTTACCTTAGTACTTCATTGTGGAGCACGGCTTTTTTCTGAGTGCCAAATTCCCTAGCAAAATAGTTGGAATATAGTGCCTGGACTTTCCGTGTTGCCATAGTAACAAGTGTGCTTGTATAACATCTGATTACCCCTGACAGGAGACAGGACATATCCAGATGGAAGGTCAGCCAGGATTGAATGCCAGAGGTTGAATTCTTGGAACTGGAACCAAGATGGTCAAGATATTTACCTGAAGTAGCCAGAGACAGGGAGAGGCAGAGGAAGGCTCAAGCCAAGTCCTTTGAGTAGGCCAAGGATCAAAGCTCAGATTGGTGAGAACAAGACTAGAAAATGAAAATGAAGCTGGCAGGTTGGAAGTTAGGCAGAACTGAAACAGAACAGGGCTCAGATTAAAGGCTTGGAAGCAAAGTGAAGACGCCCTAGGCAATGGCCATAAACTAAGCTGGAACGTCTGCCCTTTATTTTTATTATCCGCAGGTCATGTGGCTCATGGTTGTGTCACCCTAGGTTAGGAGACCCAAGGCAAACATCCAATTAGGAGTATGAAATTCATCAAGTCACAGACAGCTTTCCATGGAGCATCTCTTATGTACCCATTCAGACGGGCTGCTCCTACCCACTCCAGGACACTGTTAGATCTCTGGCAGGGTTTCTCACAAACTCCAAATACATCGATTGTTTATAACGCATTACCTTTTAACTAAGATGATTTGTGCTGCCATAAAAAGGAAGCCTGGATTTAATGGAGAAGCTCACTCAAAATCATACTACAGGCCGTCACTTCTACACATGCTTCCAGGAGCAGCTAATTTCATCCGTGGTGTGTGGCTTCATGCTAACTTCTGTCTGTAATGATGACACTTCTGATCTTGTCCCTAAATTTGGGGTTGGGTTTTGTCCATCTGTCTCATTTGGGGATCTAAGTGATCTTTGTACTTAATCAAAACTACTAAAACTTAATATCCATGTATTTGCTTATTATTCAGCTCACATGTATTGAGCCTATACTATTGATTGATTCAGTAATGTAATCAATATATGTGGAGCACCCATTATATGCCAGCACTGCTTTAAGTATTGGTGATATAAAGCTGATTAAGGTAGACATCCTTCCCTCGTGGTGTTCACTGTCAAGTGGGGACAAGGGAGAGACAATTCCGGAGCAGGAGGTTGTGTGTGGACAAGCACAGGAGGTCATGGGGCCGCCCTGGAAGGGGTTTCAGCTGAGTTGTTAAGTATATGTAGGCATTAGCTGGTTTAAAGGTATGAACTCAAAACTGACCTAACCCTGTGAACTGTGAGCTTATTTTTATACTCTATCTTTGTATTTTTTCATGACTACATTCAGTTTCAAGCGTGTAGACCAGACCAAGCTCGGGGAGTATGTTTTCACGTGTCATCAGAATTCTTTTAGGAACTGCTGAAGATATCAATCTTAGGCATCAATAAAACACTTGAAGTGAAATGAATAGCCATCCAATGAGTTAGAACAGTGAGTTTTAACCAGCGCACCACAAGAATTTTTAAAACACGCAACACCTGGCTGTATAGTCAGGGGCACCGCCCTCTTTCCCTTAGATTGTCGAACAAAAAAATGACCACAACCAACAGGACAATAACCAGCCAATGCGAATTAATCAAAATTATATACCTATTTTTTGTCAGATCAGCAAAAAATATATTTTTTGGTGTGCTACACAATTTTAGTAATTACTTTGTGTGTGCCATAAGATTAAAAAGGTTGAAAATTGCTGGATTAGAATATTATAAATGGGCTAATAGGTTGTGCCTCGTTAAGACATTATTTTTTGCCCAAGGTGTTTGGGCTTGAGTAACAAACTACCTCATGTCCCATTTCCTAAAACTTTTACTTTGTATACAAATTAACTGTCATTTGCTCTATTTTTTAAAAGGCTTGAAGTTTTATTTTATTTTGAATAATCATACTTAACATTATTTGATGTGTTTTTAGTGATTTACATTATGAAAAAAATTAACAACAGTAATTGTGCAAAAAATTATTTTTCTAAGACACTATAAAACATGCAACCCATAACTAAGATCTAAAGGCAATCATACAGATAGGACCTAAAAATGTGAGTAAACTGGATCTTTAAATTATTAGCAATTACAAGAATTTGCAGCTAGAAATATGTCACTATTTTAAAAATGTACTTTGAGAAGCCCATACTTGGGGACTCTCTGGGCAGAATCACTGGTAGCACAAGGCTTTCCTCTCCCTGTGCGCAGACGTCTAAGGGGAGATCCAAGACGGTGTTTAGAGACATGAAATCAGAACGGAGGGTTCCTGGCGTCTTGTCCTGTAAAACATCCTTTACTTTTTGTTTTTCAAACTGTGAATTGAGGCTAGATTATGTAACTAATCTGTGTGTCACAACCATTATTTATTTTTTAAAAATGGAAACATCATAAATCTGATGTGATGTTACACTGTGGAAAATAATGCACCTCAGTAGCAGGAAGAAAAGGTATTTCATAAAGCTTTTGTTGTCTGTTTTACATACACTTGTACACAAATACCGGTAATAATGCACAATATATTTCTTACAGAGGGCCCTGGTCAAAAATGTTTGAGAGCCACCGTCTTAGAAAATGCAGTACAAGTGGTAATTATATTTCAAGAGAGGCAGGGAGGGTCAAGAAGTGCTTCTAGGTGTTCAGGACAATAAAAAATGGAGAAATCAGGTGCAGCGGCTGACCTGGAAGGAAGTCATCTGCAGCTAAAGAAAGGTCTCTGGGGATGAACATAAACAGAGTGTCCCCGGGAATTTAAGGACTGTTAGTGGCTGTAACTGCCCCTGGGGCTGCAACCACAAGCCTTAGCTGTAGTTCAGGTACCAGAGAGTGCCTTCTCTTCCTCATTTCCTGCGGAGTGGCGTGTGAGGAAAACCAGCCCTAGTAGATGCAGAGTGGATGTAGCTTGAACGTCTCAGTAGGGCGGAGTGATGGTGCTCCGGCCACTGCACTCCAAAAGGAATGTAGCTTCATTCTGTGGACTTGCTACACATGGTGTCTCTTGAGGTCAGTTTATTGAAGCTTCTACTCTAAGTTTTTGGCCATTATTTCAAGATAATCTGTCCGTTGTTGGGTCTTATTATCTATAGGTAAACAGATGGCATTTCCAGAACACTAGCAGGTTTCAAAAACGGAGTTAAGTGTTGTAACTTCTAGGGAGCTCTTTCTCTCCCAAAGAAAGAGGCATTGCTCCGTGTTTCTGAATGCACTTGGAGTCTTCCATACTTGCACTATCGGGGGCACTTCAGGCCATGTAGATGTTGGTGAACTCTAACCATCTGTAAAGACAAACACGGTTGTGTGTACTTTCAGGCTAGTTCCACCACTCTACAAAAGCCACACTGAAACGTCACAACTAAATATCAAAGGCATAACCCAGTCTTTGCTTGTTGAATACTGTGCTAGTGGAACTCACATTTCATGGACCATTGAATGCTTTCCAAGGCCCAGATTCTGTTATACACGTTCATCCAAGTGAACAATGTCTCCCCTCTTTTTCAAAGGATAGTTGAACAAGCTCTATTCCCAGCCTGGATTTTTAGAAGGGGCAGAAATGAGGATGAGGCACATGGGCTTTGTTCCCAGGGTAATCACGTTCAGAACAGCAAACCAAACATGTTGGGAAATCCATGCAGGTCCACGGGCATCCTCACCCGACCCCTGGGCCAATGCTGGAGTCCAGGAGGGAATCCAGCAGGCTGATCACCTGGAAGGTCTCAGGTGTGCCCATGATGTGTGCACAGCCAAAAGCGTGTGCTCCAGCAGGTGCCATCAGTAAACGCTCAAGATGATCAGCCATGATTAATAACAAGGGGACCAAGGACGATGACTTAGCAGGTCTCAGCAAACTAAAGGACATGACAGGCTGGAAGTAAGTAGAATTAGAGGTCTAGGTAGCCTTGAGGGACGTACAACATGGCACAGAGAACTGTGTGTGCATACGGGATCCAGGCTGGAATGCAGAGTGCTAGGTCCATGTAATCGGGGAAAACAGGAAGAACTGGGGTACCATGGTCCCGGGAATTCAGAATTCAGTTTCTGGAAAGGTCACTGAAGGTCAGTTAATAAAAACAGTACTAGGAAAGAAGTTGTGAACTTTTCACCAATGGCAGAGGCTGTTGACTACATTGTGATTTCAGACCTTTGTTGTAGGTGGACAAGAGGTGTTGGTAGATCTGGAGTCTTGCGCTTGCACCTTCTCAAAAATACATACTGATGGTATTATACAAGCACAATAAAAATAAAGAGGTCTTATTTAGTCATTATATAGGCATGCCAGTTGGCATTAATTCGTGCTAGTACCAAGGAGCTTATCTACACACACACACAAAAAAAAAATAATGTTTGACTAAAGTAATAATTTATACCAGACAATACTTACCTGGTATTGCCCACTGCAGGCATCAGAGCCCTGAAACTAACAATCAGATGTATATACAACAGTAACAGAAGGAGTAAGAATTATGTATTTTATATGATTTTCTCTAATATAATTTCATTATATAATTCTGTAAAATATGGATCTGGTAAAAAAATTCTAGTCCTTCTTTACTGACGAACTAGAAAATCTCCTTAGCTCATTGTAGTTGAACTAGCAATTTTTATTCTGGTCTGAATTTACCTCTTTTTCCAGTCCTTCTGACCTCCTTTTCATTCACCATGTTCTTGTTCCCACCTGAGATGTTTACCTTGACTTACCCTTTATTCTTGAGCACCAGCTGAATTTTTAAAGTGGCTCTGAAAACCATATCCTCCAACCCGTGATCTGCTTATTTCCACAGGTCAGGCCTAATTCTTTTCCTGACCTAAGCATTCAGTTCTCTTCGTATTCAACATTCTCTCCCATTGTCTTTGGCCACATTCTACAACAACGTGGTGGTGGAAGAGGGCTTACTCTGCCCCCTTTGTGAGGAGACATGCCTTTCTGGTTAGGGTGCAAGCTGAATGTGCTTCTCCCACTGGGCCGGATGGTGGATGCTGTCACGCCTGTGTGACCTTGTCACCTCTGTGTGGCACTATTGTGTGCCTCCAGCAGCTGCCTGAGAACATCTTAATTAAGCAGCAGTCACACTGGCTACACAGACAGCATTTCATTTGGCCTTTACAACAACCCCAAGAGATAGGTCCTATTATCTTGCAAAGATGAGGGAAAGAGAGGTAGCAGGACACAGTCATCTGATTAAGTCCCAGACTCTTCCCTCTAAAATGGATTAGGTCACTGCAGGGCACAAAATTATTAGATATTGGAAATTTTCATGTGAACTTGGCCTTGACCTTACAGCTTATTTTATTTTAAAATAACATAATCTCTCCAGTTTTTGTTGTTTTATTTGGTTAGTTTCTGATTGGTCACATTACATACAACAATTATCCCTTATCTAATTAGAAGTATAATGATTCCAATGAGTGAAAGCAGAAACAAGTAATCAATCATAATGAGATTAAAAAAATGCAAATCTTTCCAGTATTTAGTTAATTCTGAACAATCCATATAATTACTATGCACAATATTTTTAGAAAATGCCAAAGGCATTAAACTAAAACGAAATATTACAAAAAAAGGATAGTTTGAATAGAAGTGAGAAATATATTTATATACTAATAAATTCTGCCAATTTTAAAGTAAAACATGTTTTAAATACTTTTTGTTATCTTCTATTGGTTTTTGCTTTAGAAGCATTTCCTTATCTCTTGTGTGGTCATATTAGACATTCTGGCCCCCAGCCGGATAAGCCATCTATTTATCCACTTTGACAGTTTATTTCCTGAGCATTTTTGTCAGGTACTGAATGGATAGCAAAAGAATACTAACAAAAGAAAATGCAGTAGCATAGCCACGTATTTATTTATAAATGGCATATCATATATATTATAATAAATATTATATTTATATGTACCTATTTATATGTGCTGTGTCATATAGAATATATACTAATATAAGTATGTTTTGTCAATACAAAGACATATAGTCAATACAAAGACATATATTGTCCCCCTCAAAAAGATCTGCACAGGCGGTTCAGACCGGCTGAAGTTGACTCACGTTTCTTAAAGAAGCATGAGGTGCTCTGCCCTCGTTTTTGGTTCCTCTTGGTTTTCACAAGAGCATATATTGTTGGGGGTTTCCTTCTACTCCCCACATGGGTGTTGCTCCTGCTAGCCCAACGACCCGGAAGAAGAAGCCTAAGTTGAGATGATTGGAGACAGGTGATATAGTAGAGGAAGTGCTGACAGAACCGATCACCTTTGATGAGATTTGGGAAAGATCCACACGATTTTAATAAAATATGATAAGCTGATATGTCTTGGAATCCATAATTTTCTGCACCACTGAAACAATATGACAGTTTTTTTTAAGTTTAAATAGTTTGATAAATAGGTTGTATGTACTAATTCCAAATAATCTCAAAATATAGCAGAAATGACATATTTCTACTCTTTGTTTCTGATCAATTGTGAATGGAATGTCTATATAATGAAATTGTCACTTAATCATATTAATAAATTTGTTTTGTATGCATTTGAAAGTAATTTTTGAAGCTCTTCGTGTGACCAGAAAAATGCCACATTATCTACTTTTTCAATCAGTGATGTGTGTATAAGATAAATGCTTCTTGGTCAAACTGATCATATTTGTTTAAATTTAGCCTAGTAAGGTGGTGTAGTAATAGGTTATCTGATATGTATTCTTCCCTGTATTCATGAGAGAACTCTGATTCGGTCACGGTGAGTCAACTCCAAGGTGGCTGTATAGAGGTTGTGAGCACATGTTCTGGAACCTGTGTTACTATTTGTTGTGAACACAGGCAAGACAGTTAGCTTCTATAATATTTGGGCATTCCTTCTACAATATTGGAAAGATAATAATACTTTTATAAGTATTGTGTGAGAACCATGTGAGATAATTCATGAGAATGACAGTGTATGAGACATGGTGTGTAGTAAATGCTAATTCATGTCTTTATTGTCTCTTAATATAATGCCAATTTTGTTAATATTGTAGGCATGATTCTTGAAAAATATTTCCTAGTGAGGTTGACTTGTAATTTTCTTTTTGGATGCTATTTTTGTCAATTATTTTTGATACCCTTTTGATAATGAGGTTATGTTAGTTTTGCCAGGTAAACTAGAAAGCTATCTGTTTTCTTCCACTTTCAAGAAGACAAAACAACCTTTAGACTTCTGTTTAATTAAGGAATGAAATTTTTTTCTGCAAACTATCATTGTATTCAAGGTTCCTACAGATATAGTTCTTTGATGACTTTTCCATTTCTTTCATGGTTTTCATCTTTTCAAATGCTTCACTTAAATTAATTTTAATCATTTCTACTTTCCTAAATTATGTTTTTTACCATACAGTAATAAAATCAAGTTTATTAAAGTTGTATATAGTATTTTCTTAAAAATTTTTAAGTCTACTTAAAATCTGTTACTATCTTTCAATTATGCTACAAAATTGATATTTGCCATTCTTCACCTTTGTTCAGAACTAGTAGCAAGTTCATTACCAGGATTAGCACAGACAAGTTCTAGAAATGTGTCAATAAAAGGTATCTCAGTAGTTTGCTCTCTAATTTATACATTCCATTTTTTATGAGTCCCTTCCTCCTTATTTCTTTTATTTATTTTCAAGTTATTTTTTCCTATTTTAATGCTTAGTTTACTCAATTTCCTTCTTTTTAAATTTTAAGTCAAGGCATTTCATGTCAAGGAACTATGAATTTTCCTGTAAGTAGCTTTTGGTCCCATCCCATATCTCTAATAAGTCTATTGTTTTCATGTTCTTTTTTAACTTATTTACATCAAGAATAAGTAAAAAAAGAATGCTTTTAGTTTTTAAGTATCTTTTTCATATCTTTCAAATACCAGTTTCTAGTTTTATTACACAAAGCTCAGAGAACGTTGTCTGTAGTTTTCCTTTTTCCTTTCCCTCTAATTGTTTGGTCATTTCAGCAAGAAACCTAAAAAAAAAAAAAAAAAAAAAAAAAAAAAAACCTGGAAGTTAAACACAGACACCATATTGGGCATGAAAGTTTTCTTTTATCTTTCTGTCTTTAAAAAAATATGCAAGTTTAGTACTTGCATGAGATAGCAGATAAACTATTACCATCTTTTATCTGCTTACTGATGATAGTATCAGTTTAAGTATCATTAATGCTCAATCCAGACTACAGTTTGTCTTAGTTAACTCAGTATGCCTACTTTGATAAATTGTTAAGGATTTTAGAGTTGGGTGGGGTTTTTTAACTTCTGCGTGGTGAGCTCATTTTCCTGCTCTCTGATATGAAAATATTATTCATGTTATTGCTCACTTATGTAACTTAATTATTTAAAGTACTGATTAGCTTTTGTTTGTTATAATTTGAATTTACTTTCAATATTCAAATTTCTTACATGCCTAAATTCCAGTTCTAAGAGTGTTTCTGTTTTGTTTGTTTCATGGTGATTTGTGTAGAACATGGTCGGAGAGTGGGCGTTACCGGAAGACATGGTTGATCGCTTACCGCCCTCCAACAACTGCATATTGGGCCATGTGATTCACAGACTCGTCGGAAAATCTCTGCCCCCTCAAGTCGAATCAACAGTGCCTGAATTACCTTCATTTGCTATTAAGGGGTGCATATTGGGGAAAACATTTAGTGGAAAAACTACTGTTCTAGAGTTTCTACAAAAAGGTATAATTTCTTTGTATGTTTGTATTTGTTAGGTTCTACCAACATTGACTATAGCTGCAAATGGCTCTGTCTGTGGAAAATATACGTGAGGACCTGCTGATATAATAAGAATATCTGTCATCAAGAATTCTATACTAGAATGATCAAATATTTTGTTGACCAAGGGAGACACTTAAGAATGTAGAGTCATAACCCGAGACCATCCCAGGCAAACCTGGTTTTAGGGAGATGCTCTGTAATGAGGATGTATACATGGGGTGAAGAGAAGCAACAACTTGTAAACTCTTCCCCATAGATTTTACTTACTTTACTAATAGATGTAGTAAGGTATTAATAATTTGTCACAAATAACAAGAGAAATACACTTAAAATGTAAGTTTTTTTATTCTTAATGTGTGTTGAGTTCTGTGTTTTTAATGAGCCTTTGCCTTGTTCTGTAGAAGCTTTTTTTTTTTGTTTTCAGTTAGAAGCAGAATTATAGGTTTGCATCTGTTTGGTTAGTTTCTGTTCATAAATCCAACACCATTACTGGTTTTCACTGCAAAGCTCAAGGTTGGCACTGAGGCCAGCCCATCTGGTACCATCTCAAGGCAGAGAAGGGCCATAGGTCATTATTCAGGTGTGAAAAAGATCTCCTTAAAAAGCCATTTGACAAAACCGCAATGAGATACCACCACACATTTACTGTAAGAGTTATAATTTTTTTTAAAAAAGGAAAATGACAAGTGTTGGTAAGGATGTAGAGATGTTGGAATGTATTATTTGTGGGAGTGTAAAATGGTGGACCCATTGTGCAAAGCAGTTTGGTGGTTTCTCAGTGAGTTCAACAAGGAATTGCCATATGACCCCAGCAATCCCACTACTGGGTACATACCCAAAAGGATAGAAACAAGTGTTCAAAAAAGAAATAACAACCATCTCGTATAGTAATATTCATAGCAGCACTATTAATAATAGCCAGACGTTGGAAATAATCTAAATGTCCATCGCCTGGTGAATGGATAAGAAAATATGGAGTATCCATGCAATTGAATATTATTTATCCACAAGAAGGAGTGAAATACTGGTACATGCTACAACAAGAATGAACCTTGAAAACATGTTACTAAGCGAAAAAAGTCGGACACAAAAGGCCGACTTCATTCCACTGATAATTCATACCAATATGATTACAATCATACAATATGATTCCACTGATATGAATTATCCCAAATAGGCAAATCCATAGAAACAGAAAACAGATTAGTTCTTTCCAGGGCCAGAGATGGGGAGATAAAAGTGATTACTTAATTGGTCTCCTTTTGGGGGGATGTAAATTTTTTAGTACAAGATAGCAGCGATGGTTGAGTGACCTTGTGAATAACCTAAGTACCAGTGAAGCATGTCTCTTAGAATGGTTAAAATGGTTAATTTTATGTTCTGTGAATTCTAACATAGTAATAATAATAATAAGAAGAAGAAGAAGAAGAAGCAGCTTGATCCAGAAGACAGTTTTCAGTGACCTTAAAGACAGTGTGAGACAGGGAAGCCAGCCTAGGATAGTGGTGTTAATTTCCTAAACTGCCTTTTTTACTTTAGACTTTCCTATTCGGGTACTTTCCATCGACACTCTTCTGCAAGAAGCTATCCGAGCATTCCATGACCAAGAAACCGCCCATGAGGCCTTACCCACCCAGAGTGAAGCCAAGGGAAAGGCTGGACCTGATCCGCATGGGAATGAGAGCCAGGCAAGTATGATTTAGTTACTGCTCGTCCACCTTCCACATGAGATGTGAACTAGGCAGAATCTAAGAGATCTTCCAGACTAGAGATTGACAGACTTTTCTGTAAAGGTCCCGAGAGTAAATGTTTTAGGCTCTGTGGGTCAAAAAGCAAAATGAAGGGTAGTATGGGGTCCTTATATCACAAGAAAGAAATTTGCCCCCTCCACCACCACCAGTTTCCCTGAGTGGGCCATCCAGGGTGGTGGGCTGGCTTTGTGCCTAGTCACTTTCAGCTGGAGACTTTCTTCTCAAGGAAGAGCCACGGAAGGCGAGGAGGTGGAGGGGTTGAATGCCAAAGGTAGGAGGGGAATAAGGTATGAGGATTATCGGAGAGCTTACCAAAGTCACCAGCTCCCAGAGAGAAATGCTACTACTGGCAGCCCCGCAGTGGCCAACAGCAGAGTCCCCTTCGTTTGGTGGGAGCCCGAGGCCAGTGCTAGAGCTGAGCTGGGCAGGGGTGAGGGCGACATCCTGCTTAGTCCCTAAGCTCACGGTGGTGTCTTGTGGAGTCTTACATGTCTGGGGACCATAATAAAACCATCACCCCCCAAAATGTGGTCCTTGCGACATCATTGGCAGACTTCTGATCTACATGTATAGATCTCAATTTGGGGAGGTGGGGGTGGGAGGGAGGCCTCTGGGTGGTTCACCAGCATCACATTCCTATCAGTATTGGAACTGGCTGCATTATTGCATGAAGATTCTAGGAAGGAAACAGAGGATGTGTCCCCACCTTGAGAAGCATGACGTGGTCCAGTACCTCATTTTATCAAGGAGACAGTAGAAGCCCTAAGCTTGTTTTCACTGTGGTCCGCAGGCTTGTTAATGTCTAGGCTGTGATTGGGATCCCAGGTTCTAAGTCCAGTACTCTTTCCCCTACCTTATGCTATCTCCAAAATGGAATAAATTCACAAAGAACCTAATTCAGATCCTTTGCATGAGCTGCAAAGTAAGCATCACTTAACCATGAACTCTGAAAGTAACTGGAAGTTTTCTTCATTGTGGGCTGCTCTGTCTTCCATGTGGTTCTACTTCTCATAATCTAACCTTTAGGGAGCCAGATAGTGCACGTCTGTCTTTATTGCCCTTACCGCTGGCCATGCCCAACCCCTCAGGGCTGATCTTCCTACGATGGGTTTCCATAAACTCCACCTCCTTCTCAGCTTCCAGTGTATTTTCAAAATGGCAGTTGCTGTATTTTACAGAGTGACTGATGGCCAATTGAAAGACGTTCCACCACAGATTACTGTGTTTCCATAAGTACTGTTACCATTGAATTTCATTTCCTTCTCAAAATCGGTCAGCTTCTCTGAATATCATTTATGTTTTAAATAAAATAGAACAATTTTTCAAACCTTACTTATAGAAATACAATTAAGAATGGCATTAAAAAATAACAATATTAAAAATCTGTTCATGTGTGTGTTTTCTCCCCAAAGGATCCACAAAATATACTTTCAGCTGATTCAGGTTCATATGAGGCATTGCCAGAAAGAGAAGATAAAACTACACTTAGTAAGTAAAATGTCAAAACAGATGACCCAGCATTGACATCAGAGGGACGGACAAACAGGAAGTATGTGTTTGTGAGCACAAACACACGTTCAGGAAAAGAAAGGAGAGACAAGAGCGTGTCACGCAGTTGTCTCCATGGTCATTTGACAGACAGACAGCGAGATGAATACAGACATGTCTAACCTTTGTCCACGGGTGGGGATAAGAGGCAAAAGTGATAAGGCATCATTTCCCACTCCTTCAAGTGCTGTAGCCGCTCAGTCGTGTGGTTACAAAAACCACCTGGATGTACCATCCTCCTCCCTGGCTTTGCAGGGAGGCAGGGCCTTATTGCTTCCCTGTGCCTGCCCAGGTCTGGGGGAAGGGTGCTGTTGGGGCGCTCTCTGCGTGCTACTGCTCTGTCCATGGCTTTGAAGGAGACTGCAGGGTCTGGTCTCTGCAGCTCACCTGAATGGTGGTTCCTTAGATGACACCCAGTTTATCCTAACCTCAGGCAAGACAAATAGAAGCAAGCTCCCCAACCCTAATAAATAATCACCTCCCTAGAGATCTGCCCTTCAGTCCTTCAGGTCCTTGGTAGAACCATTGATAGAACACACTTTTAAGTCTTAAAAATATGTTCTATTTGTGCTAGTGAAGGCCTTGCCCTATGCAATAGTTTCCTCAAGCTCTAGAATGAAGTTCAGACCCACCTTGCCATCACCACTCTTGCCTTCGCCAGTGGCAGTGTGTAGATTCCCCAGGGGCATGCCACTCCCCCGAAGCAGTCAAGTTTTCTATCTTACAAAAGGAGCTAATCTTCCCCTTATTTTAGTTTATTTGTTTCTTCCAGATATCTTGATTGATTTTTAATCTAAGACTGTATAACCCATTTTATTACAAAGTACAGTAATTACAAACGGATTTTGAAAACTTTGTATTTATCCTTTGAATTGAACCCAAACCTCCTCTGACTTCTAGAGTTTTCTTTCTACTTTTAGACTTTGTTTGTTACTTATAACTAGATAATCCTGGAAAATAAAATGTGAAGAACTAAACTGTTAACATTTCTTGAGAAACTTGGCTTGTTTTCTGAAAAGAACCCCCAACAGTGTTGAAGTATTTCTAGAGATACCGTCCTGCGTGGGCCACACGGGAGGGAAGGCCGGGGGAAACACCGAGCCACACAGCGGCTGGGATCTTCATGCTGGAGTGAGGGTGGCAGACATGCAGCGGTGATTCCATTACTTCCTTCGTCTGAGGATCTCAGGCAGAGACGGTCCAATGACCCACCTACCCAAAACCCTAGACAGTCAGATACTGGAGTTTGTTCTTACCACTTTTCCTGTTGCTAGGTACTGATGTCAGTAAAACACCAAAAGCTGAAGAAATCAAATCAAGTGATAGTTTCTCTAAAGTAAGTATTGTAATCTAATTTTGGGTACTAGTATATTGAAACGTGTCATGATTACTTGGTTTCTGATATTTCTTCAAGTGTAATGAAATACCAATGTGTTCCTCTTTGGTTTGAAGTAAATATGATGGTAAAACATTAGCTAAATACTTTCTATTCTTTACATTATTAATATTCTTTATATCTGAAGCAGTGGAAATTGATATTTAGTTTTACCAACTAAGAAAGTAAACACATTTTTTTAATTTTAGACTTAATGCCAAATTTTTATTTATGTGTTGTTCTTTACCAGTTAATTTATGACTTTTATTTCCCTTCAGACTCTCTTTACTTCTAAAGAATTTTCCCAGAATTAATCCTTAGCCTTACTGGTGACTCTACAGAATATTTTACTTATTTATTTGAAATACAAATTACCAGTAAGACTAAGTATATTTTTATATTTAAATTTATTGAGCTGCAAGTCCCCAAGATTCCATATTCAGTTCAATTCAAAGGGCATATTTTGTTCCATACACTGTTGTAATGATTTGGGATCTATCACTGAACAAAAAAGACAGAGTTCTCGGGCCTTATGGTGTTTACGTTTTCCTGGAGGAAAACAGATAATAAAGGCGCAAACACATAAATGAGTGAATTGCCATTACGTGATCTACTGCACAGTGATGATGCCAAGAGAGAAGAGCAAGGAGTGGAGTGGGCTGGGGGGTCAGGGACGCAGGCCGAGTGGAAAGGGCAGGCTACTGACTCACATGAGGTCGGCCTCCTTGAGAAAGTGAAGTTTCCACAGGCTGAGAACAGATTGATAAAGTCAGCCGGCCGGATCTGGGGAAGCATTTCAGGCAGTGAGAACAGCCGGATGACAACTGTGAGGCAGGAAGGTGCTTGGCATCGAGGTGGGAGAGGAGTGAGGGATGAGCAGAGAGAGCTACGCTGGGAGGGACAAGACTCAGGGCAGCTGGGGCCTTACAGGCAATGATTAGGGTCTTTGGAGCAAAAGGAGGAGTCTTTGCAAGGTTTGGAGCAGAGACCTGATGTCATTGTACATGGAACGCTCACTCTGGTGGCTGAGTTGAGAACAGGCACTAAGAAAGTTGCTGTTGATGGAGAGTAGCTTTGTTGGGCCAACCCGTTCTAAGGTAACGTTCTTAGAGAACATTCTAAGGCTGGGCAAAAGAAAAAAGCTTATTATTTGAGGCCAAAAGCAGGAGGCAAGTAAGTAAAGCAGCAAATAAGCAAGCAGCTAAAAACAGACAGAAAACATGTGGACGGGGACCTTAAACGAAGAGAGCATTGCTGGACAAAGGCTGTGTTTCTGCCGGTTACCCCAGAGGCACGTCCCATCTGCATGGTGGGAGTAGCTAGAACCAATCAGAAAGCCTCATCCTTCTTTACTGGAAGTATTTGAGGATGAGGTTTGGGATGCTGAAAATTAAAGAGGAAGATCTGGAAAGGGAGGAAGCCACAAAGGGAGAACCTCAAAATCCGCATACACATTTTTCTAAAATTCCTTGGAAGTCTCCAAAATTATCAAAATGATCGGTGTCTTCACCAGAGAATATGACCATTTCATGGGTTTTTTTCTCCAAGTATTTGGAACCTGACTTTTAAATTAGTTTTACCTTGCCACCCATTGTTTATTTTCACAGCTCACAGTGCGTGCTCAGCTTGGTTCGAAATCAGAAAAGATGCTGAAGAAAGGAAAGAGTGTTTCTGACCTGTTGCTAGTTAGCATCCTGGTAAATGCTATTAAGTATGTGTTATTGTTTATTTAATATATTCTCTATCGTATAGAGATGTATAAAAATAATATAGAACTATTTTTATTTTTGATGTCTAACGAACACTACTTATCTACATAGAAAAACATACAGCAAGATCGAGATATATTCTGTGATTTACATGCCTGTATTTCACTTCCCCCTTTACCAGCCACGACTTTGTTCACCGAGATGCAAAGTTGTGTCAGTTGCTATTCCATGTGGGAAATTCAAGGAGAAACCAGATTCTACTTAGAAAAGCCGAGGGACACGTGATGGAGGGGAGAGACCTGAAGTGCGGGCTCCCAGGCCAGTGCGCTTCCTCGTTTTGAGTTTCAGAAGGTGGGGTGGACCCCGGGGTCCAGGCTGGGCGGGGACGGGGAGGAAAGCAGTGAGAAAGTGGAGTTGCTCAAGCGAGAGATCATTATGAGCTGAGCTCAGAGGTGGCATGTGATAGGGGATGAATAAAAGTCAGAATAGGCTGTGATTCTGTAATCTCCCTCCTTTCTAAGGACAGAGGATTCTCCTCGGGCCTCCTTAGTAATACAGAAAAAGGACACATTAAAAGAGGCCATTGAGGCTCTGCTGATATATATATAAAAGAGATGAGGCTTAGCAGGATGGGGAAAAAGAATCGAAAAGGCTACTGAGAAGAGCTCGGAGAGCTTGGGCGGGTGAGGAGATAGAATTGGGATAGCTGTGCTTTGTGGGAAGCAGTGAGTCTGAGGGAGGCAGGGAAGGTGGTTTTCGGGGGGTTTTGCCCTGCATCTGAGTGGAGCCCACCCCTGCACTTTAGTGTTTTCTTGAGACCTCATCAAAGCCTTAAGTTGCCTCTCTGTTGCAATGTGTCTCGGAACATTTTCTTCTAGAATGCCAGGCTAAGGAAATTGGGTCACAGGGATGTTCCCCCTCAGAGCTGGAAGGGATCTCATTCTCAGAAGTGGCACAATGTGTTTTACCTGTGGGACTGCTTATTGAAACAAACTGTGTGGTGGGGGGGCGAGGTAAAGCAGATCTTAGCTTTGGCTTCAGGGGAACTGGTGTATTGGAACCACCAAACCACCGTCAGAACTTCATTACCCTCCCCACACCGTCCCATTGCCCCTCAGGCACCTTCCCAAGGCTGTTGTCCCTTTGAAATTCTTTCATCTAATCCAAATCCATCCCTTTGCTAGGAGGAAAAGAAGGCACGTGGCAGTGCAGCGAGGCAGTCCAGCCACAGGTCTGGTTCACAGTGTAGTCAGAGCCCAGGCCCAGGTCTTCTCACTCCTCCTCGCCTGGTGTGCTCATACTGCAGTGGAGCA
Organism: Tonatia bakeri; assembly: GCA_004024845.1. Taxonomy (NCBI): domain Eukaryota; kingdom Metazoa; phylum Chordata; class Mammalia; order Chiroptera; family Phyllostomidae; genus Tonatia; species Tonatia bakeri. Next base: position 123,024 of record PVIA01001711.1, on the reverse strand, counting down.
AGTGTGGCCTTGACCTCCTCTTCCCTCTGAAGTGCCTGCTGAGACTGTGGGTGGAGGAGAGGCCACCTAGGCCTGGGGAGGTAGTGGAGCCACAAACCCATCAGGCAGAGTGCTTCACCACGCTCTGCACAAGTTATAAAAACAAAAATGCAGTTTTTCCCTGCTCTTCATAGCTCTAACAGAGAAAGAAACAAGACCATGACTTTTAATCCAAACACCAAAATCTCGATTATGTATAAATTAGAGGTTTAGAAGCAAAAAGTCAACGTTTATGCCCCTTTCACATTATTTTCCAACTTAAAGAGCTAACATGATTCTTAGAGCACCCACTCTCTATAGAGGATGCTGTGCTGAGGGGCCTTACCCAACTTATAATTTAATTGAGACAACTAAGGCTCACCTGAATTTTTCTAAGTTGCGGTAGAATACTTACCAGTTGTGTGGTGAAGTGAATGAGAGCCAGAGGAGTTGAGATCAGGCGGTGGTGACTCCTCACCTGACGGAGTGACTCCACGCAGGCTGGGGGTGGAAGGGTAGGGAGAAGTTCCCAGGTTGGCATTGTGAGCATCCACCACGTGCTAACCTCTGTGCGGGGATCTTAAAATGTAGCATTTCAGTTCATTCTCACAACCCCACTGTGATGTGTTACGCCACTCTGTATATGCCACACGGTGAAGGAATGGGTTCAAAGGAGAAACGGCCTGTGAACACAAGCTAGAAAATGCAGTTCATCCTAATTCATACGCACGTAACAGGGAGGAGAGCAGTTTGTTTGCAGTCCATGGCTCAAAGTTATGGGAAGAAGATGTACTAGGTAAGTAAGTTGTGTCCGGCTAGTTTTAGATACCATGTTATGGCCTCTGGAATGAATTTGGTGGGCAGCAGGCACCCACAGAGAGCTGTAAGCAAGCGAATGATTCATTAACCTAACTTTAACTATAAAGAAATAAAATTCATACAGGAGGAGATTATTATGGAATTGAAAGAAAGACAAAGGCAAGATTAATTGTATTATTGTTTCCAAAGTAGTCGTGTCTATCGAAATATTCACGGTTTGTCCACTTTTAATTCAGTCAGATACCAGTGGATCAAGGCTGGGTCCTCGATGGTTTTCCCATGACGCTGAACCAAGCAAGGCTTCTGGACGAAGCTCTCACAGGCTGCAACCGAACCCTCATGGAGCTGGAGAGGAAGAAAGCCCAAAAGCATGCACTAGCTGTTGACCCGACAGCTACCAAAGAAGTGCCTCTGCCCCCTACCGCACTGGACTTCGTCATGTTACTGGACATTTCCGATAATTCCTCGCTGGATCGCATGAATAATGTCATGGGTAAGTTGGATGCCTCTTTTTTTATTTATTTTATTTTATTTCATTTCATTTCAATTTATTTTATTTTTTGATGATCTTGTTTACAATTTAAATTTCTTTAAAATACTGTGTATCCTGAAGTTTAATTCTTTTTTTGGCACAACCCATCTGGAGTTGGTGCAGACTCAGTCCCACAAAACGTCCCCCAGTTACAGATGCAGATCTCAAGTAGTGCATCCCAGTGTTCCTGTCACTTCTCTCCAACTTGACTGCAAACTTGGGGTTTCCATGACCCCACCTCAGGTTTGATAAGTTGCTATCATGGCTCACAGGACTCAGAGAAACACTTTCTTTACTGTTTCTGGTTTATGATAGTGGATATTATAGAAGATTCAGAGGAACGGCCAGGTGAAAGTATGCAGGGCAAGGTCTGGAAGGGCCCCTGTGGGGAGCGCGCCATCCTCCCAGCCTGTGGGTGCGTTCGCCAGCCCAGAGGCTCTTCAGGCCCCCTCTTCAGAGTTTTTAGGGAAGTTCCAAGATTGATTAAATCACTGGGCATCATCATTAGCTCAGTTTTCTGCTCCCTAGAGACCAACGGTGGGCTGAAAATTCCAGACCTCTAATTACAATATGGTTGATTACTCTGGCAACCAGACCCCAACCTCCAATAGTCACCCCATTACCATAAGCTCAGATAATGTTGAAAGGATCTTATTCTGAATAACAAAAGATGCTCCCAACCTACTAAACAGGAGAACAAATTCACCAATGATGCATCTGATAAGGGGTTAATGGCCAAAATTTATAAAGAACTCACAGTACTTAACACCAAAAACAAATAAAAGAACAATACAATTTAAAAATGAGCAGAGGATCTAAAGAGACACTTCTCCAAAGAGGACTTGCAGATAATCAATAGAAATACAACCAGATGCTCAACGTCACTAATCATCAGAGAAATGCAGATTACAACAATGAGCTATCTCCTCACACCTGTCAGAACAGGTCCACAAATGACAAGTGTTGACACGAGGATGTGGAGAAAAGGGTCACGCTCATCGTTGTTTCGAGCCTGCTTAATTTTGAGATCTTGCTGTCGTTGTTTACTTCAATAAAATGACAGAACTATTAGATATTCATTCAGCTGTTGAGCCTCGTAGCATAAACTGGATGCTGTTCATCACATCGCAAAAGGGAAAATGTACTTCTATCCGCACAAAGGAAGAGGAGTTGCACTGTCAGTAGCGAGGCTTCTGCTGGTCCAGCCCACTCCCCTGCCCTGTTTGGGGGACAGTGGAGGGCTAGCTAAGAACACTGTCAGTCCATGGCCATCTGCTGGCAGAACTGGGCTCTGAACTCAAGGTCAATCTGACTTGGATATGGGCTGTAAAGCACACACAGACATCTGTGGGTGAGAGGATCCCTGGAAGCTGGTTATGACCCTGCAAGGACCCCAGAAGGCTGGCCTACCCTCTTGTGGCTCCATAGGGAGAACATTACTGTATGTTTCAAAAAAAACAGAAGGAAACCAATTGGCAAAACTTTTCAAAAAATCTGACTCAGTCCAGTTTGAGTTCTTTCAGTTCCCTATCAAAATTACATAACAAATAATTCTGGTAAATTTGGCAAAGCTGATGTTAGCATCTAAATCATTTCATTTCTTAATGGTAGACCCTTGACTTACAACTAGGCTTAAAAAGGCCCTTTCTCCTCTACTCCAGGAAGCCTTTCTCCTTTGTTGAATTTATGTTTATATGTATGTAAATAATATTTGTTTCTACTCTTAGAAATTGACATTAAAGCATAATGTTATGTTTTTCCTTTTTATCTTATATTTCTAATATTGTATGTTCTAGGTCTGAACTGAACTGAATCAATAGCTCAATCAGGGCTGTCTAAACTGTGAAAACTAGTATGAACTCAATGAATTGATAGTTCACATTTGTTTGGGTTAGAACTGAGTGTGCTCAATAGGTGTTCACAACTTTGAAAATCAATCCACAGCTTTCATGGTCGTGTATTTGAAGTTAAGAAAAACTATTACTCTTTCATATCTTAAGATTTTTCTTTCTTAAACTCTAAGATTTGAATGGCCTTTGAGAGATCATTTTGCCAATATACTCTCCTTATCTTAGGCAAACACCCACCTAAACTGTTTTGGGCAGATAAAACTCTTTCTAAAATAGCTTGCTCGCTCACAGACTCATTTATTATTCATCACATGCTGTGCAAGGCACGAGAAGAACTGTATCCTGCCTTCCAAGAGTTTATTGGAAATTGTAGACAAAGAACCAAGGGGTTACACAGTACACAGCTGTGTCCCACATGACAGCCACTTGCCACACATAGCTATTTCAATTAATTAAAATTAATAGATTTAAAAATTTGGTTCCTCGGTCACACTGGCTGCATTTCATGTATACAGGTGGCTAGTGGCTATCACATCAGACAGTACCAATGTAGAAGGTTTCCATCATCTCAGAAAGTTGTGTTGGACGTCATTTGTAGAGGGATGGAAGCTAAAATGCACCACTGGTAAATATTTAGCATTTATAGTGTGCCAGGAATTGATAATACTGAAGTGAAGGACAAGTTCTTACTCTCGAGTAGTTCACAGTGTGGCAGGAGAAGAAACAGAGTGAGCTGCTTATTATAATACAGTCAGTCCTGTGCAATAACAGGTGTGCCCAGCATGGCAGGAGGTCAGGCAGGCCAAGAAAGGGAGGAAAATAGAAATGCAATTGCAAGCCTTGGTAGGTGAGTGTGGTCCATCTAGAGAACAGCAATTGCACAGTAGGGCTGGAGGGAGTAGGCTACAGAGAAGCAGCAGACAAGAGCCTGGAGACTAGACAGAGGCCAGGTGAAGAGTCTTGCTTCTGGCTTGGACTTTATCCTTAAGCCAGGTGAAGTCAATGCATTATAGTAAAGCTGAGATTTAATGCCATTAGATATGATTTTTATAATGGTCATTTTGGCTTCGAGGAAGGAGAATGAGATTGAAAACAATGAAATGAGTTAGAAAACTATTACCACCCAAAAAACAACAAAGACAATAAGACAACCGTAAGAAGCAAGATAGGAAGAGTCAGCTTCAAGCAGTGTTTAGGAGGAAAACTACCAAACTCAGTGATCAGGTGGGCTGGGGGGTGCAGCACAGGGAGAACAGGATGACTTTGAGTTTCTGAGTTGCACAATTTTTTGAGTGATGATACCACTCGCTTGGAGTGCATGGAAAGAACACGTAAGAGTCCCTGAGGAATATACTGAGCTCGAAGTGCCTGTGGGACTTTTCAGCTAAGATGTTAGAGACAGTTCTCTAAATGAGTCTAGATGTCATGAGAAAAATGTGCACTACAGTTATAGACTTGAAGGTAAGATAGATCATCTAAAAGAAAAATATAATTTAAAAATATCTAGGATGCGACCCAAGAAAACATGAAAATTTAATGGGAAGAGCAAAAGAATCTCTCAGAAGCAGCAGCTTTAGAGAAAGGAAGAAAGCCAGGGTGAGTGATGTCTCATAACCAAAAGGAAGACAGATTGTCAAAATAAGGGTGTTGTGCTCTCCTCCTTCCAGACTGGTGGGGGCTGGGGTCCTGAGGCCTGGGCTGGGGGTCCCTAGGGTCTGGTGCAGCATGCTACCCTACAACGCTTGGGGTCCGTGGAGAAACCAGAAGAACAGCACCATAAGGAAGCAACCTACAGCCAAAGTCAGGTAGACTCAAAGGCTAGACATCTGAAAGCCAGCAAGCAGACAGGAGATCAGAAACACCTGAGGAAAGGGGACATCCAATGTGGGAGTAAGGAACTATTGGAATGGAAGAGTGGGAGGCTATGCCTGGGTTTTTAGCCAGTACCTCGGGCCACCACCAGCCTGGGGGGTGGGGGAGCAGCAGTGTTCATCACGTGGTGAGAGGCACAGAGAGATGGTGAGCGCAGGCCCCAGGTGCTTCACCCTGTGCAGCAGTGACTGAAAAGAAACATATCTGTTTCTTCATCTGGGTGCCCTCTTTAGTTTGTAAGGTCGTGGGGCTGTATATTAATGTATGCATTCTCTTTGGTAGGTACAATTCAATAAACACCTTATAATTTAAAAAGACACCCAGAATCTGGAGCCAGATTGACTGGAATCAAATCTTTTCTCTGTCATTTATGAACAGAGCATTTTGGGGCCAATTATGGAGTTATAATCCTGCTTCTCAAATTTTCTGTGACTATAGAATAATGGAATATTGATGCGGACTCTGGCCAGCAGGGTCCACAGTGTTGTGGATGCAACGAACAAAATCACACAGACTGAAGAAGTTTTGTGGAGAAAAAGGGACAGCATGGCCACTCTCTGAGTGAGAAAGCACCCCGACCCTTGCCTGGACAGGCTTTTATTACTTTCTGGGAGCATTATATCAAGGCAGGTCCTCATTCATCATTGTCAGGCAGTAATGATCAAACAATAGATAATATACAAAGAACTTCAAGGGCTTATTCTGAGTCAAGGTCAGTTAGTTAAAGGGCCAGAAAACTTTGGGGAACAAACTCATTTCATGCTTGGACCCTTATCAGAAAATTGAGGACATTCTTAGTAAAGCAGGTTTCACAGGATTTTATGCATTCTTTCTTAGACCTGATCGCCCAGGGGGACTTACCCGTTCCAGCACAGGCCTCACTGCCCTCTGTCATTGTTTCAGCTTAAGTCAGGCAGAGGAAGTAAGGCAGCCACGAGATTAGGCGACTTTTTGCAGACAGAATGAGGACTCAGGCTATGTCAGAGCCAAGGGTTGAGAGTCCATCACCCCTTTTTCTATAGCTCCCCAAGTCCTTCCTTGATGGCCCCATCATGACTGTGCCTTTCTTAGGTCATCCCTCCCCTGAGGAATCTTCCCCATCATTGGCTAACCAGTGATCTGCCTGGGGCCAAGCAGGGTGAAGAGAAAGGGGGCAGAGGCGGTGTCCCAGCTGGGAAAATAAGCTTTGCCTCCTTAGTGGCCTATGGTCCCAAGGTCTCTTACTCAGCCTTAGCCATGGGAGGTTACAGCTTCTGAAACCAGGCAGGGCAGTTCCCAACAGAATATGTGTAAAACATTTAAGAACTATGCACTAACTTTTACCTATAAATGTGACAGAGAAGTAGATAAGGACTTAAACTTATCCACTGGCCTTGATGGCCTTGGTGGCAGGGCTGAGGGAGGTCTCAAAGGAGGAGTGGGGAAGGAAGGATGGACTCTGTGGCTGGGGCATGAATGGGAGTTGGGGAGGTGGATGGAGAGTGGGTGGAGACAGCTCTCGAAGTGTCTGTCTCTGTAAGAAAGGGGACAACCATGGCAAAGGGTATTTATTATAACTTCTCTAGTTTTCTCTCTCTGAGAAAAGAGCACATGCCTATCAAAGAGTTCAGGCGATCTTTAAGCCAGTGAGTTCGTGTGGCTACAAGTCACAGGGTTATATATTTTTCTTGGAAGATGTCTACCTGTATTCATGTGAGTCTTGGAAACAGAGATGAATGTCGTCTAAGGCTGGGATAGCCAAGAGACACAAAAATTGAAGTTATAAGATGGGGGAGAGAAGTTGAAGGTTCAACCAAGCAATTGTAGTTTGCTAGAAAATTAACTGAAGTCAGAATAATGCTGGTAATTTGGGGGAAAATGACCTTAAGAGACTGGCTGGTGTTAGAGAGATTCACTGACTACATGGGAGTGTTTGAAAGAAAATAGGAGTGTAAGTCATTAAGACAGCAGAGATGGAGCCATTCGAGGTGATCACAAAATCCAGGACATGGCCATGGTAATGAGTGCTGGGAGCAGGGAGAATGGCAAGGGGTCAAGGCCTGGGCACAGCCGGGGGAGAAGAATGCTCACCTGTGTGCTGAAGCCCCTGGCAAACACGAGAAAGTGGCCGTGACAGCATCTCCTGAGAAAAGCCCCCACAATTTTCTTCAGTCACCCACTGCTAATGTCAGTAACTTCTAGTTGAATAAATAACCTGCGAGCATTATTCTTCATTCTAGATGCACTTCCTCTTTTTCTGCTGTGAATGTAGACGGAGAGCAATTAATCGCTACATCCTGTGACGGTCCTTCATTTTCCTGAATACTATTAACTTATTCACTCTTTAACGTTCTCTTTCATAGACTGAGAAATTCTAATTTTTTAAACATCTTGTTCAAAGTTCTTGTCCCTCTGTTTATTCTAAGTTCATGAGTATTCTGGACTTTATACTATCAATCCTGAATAGGACTCAATCAGAGGTGTTGTGACTGTTTTTGTTATTGTATTTGGTCTCTTGTGGTCTATTCCTTTATATTTATTCAATAGGGAAAAATCATAAAGTCTAGAAAGAGAGATAAATTACTTTATTGTATTGTAATATAATATTGATGAATAATCTTATGCATATTTGACTTTATGTCCACCTTGTTACTTCATTCTTAATTTTTACATCATGGTGGTGACTTTCTAATTGTTTCCCAGTTTGTTATTCATGATGACCCATCATTTTCACTCTCATCTCTTCATAGATACTTCCAGGACCCTCTCCATCAAAACCACAATTCCTCTTTAATGTTGCATTTTATGTTTTCTCCAATTTCCAAGGAAAATTTAAATTCTGATTCTCCAAACTATACTCATTCAACACCTTATTAAACATTTAAAAGGCAAGAGCATATATCTATTTGAATTTCCTGTATCAGTACATTTTGACAATGCTACTGCAACTTTGACTGGTTTTGCAAGTTGTCCAATTAAGTAATTTTCATGTCGTAGCTAAAAAATATCCAACTAAAACTGTTCATGAAGATATCAATCAACGTGTAGCTGCTAAGAACCAAGATACGAATGATGACCAGAGTTTAAGAGACCAAATACAGCACAGGTGAGTTTAAAATTCAATGTCCTGCTTCTTGTCCTTTGAACAGACTGACAATTAGTCCCTTTGGGACCATCAGACCTAGGAAAAAGATGTATTTCCTAGCATGCAGTCCTTTACAGGGAAAACAAAACTAAGTAGCTTTGATGCTGAGTGAAACATCTGTGTGCTTGCTTTCAGAGCAGAGTGCTAGTCACCAGGACCCGGGAGGAAAGAATTAAATCAGGCAGCACTTCCCTCTGTGGTTGTGTGAACTTACTAGTTCATTATATGGAATCCTAATTCAGCCCCTAATTCAGTCCCTATTCAGCAAATGCCAGCAAAGATCATGAAATTTAAAGACCTGAACATCAGACTACAGAGTATAGTTCTAAAACTACTTCTGTTTTGCTAAAAATAAGTTAAGCTTAAAAAAAGAAACTATTCTTTTGGTTGTGTGCAATTTGTTCATGGGAAAAAAAATTTAGACAATTTCATGAAACTTTGAGGAGTCTAAAAATACAGTGATTTACAGGGACAAGTAATTTGAGCGACATTAAGGCTGTCGTCTCTCAGGGAAGACAGGAAAGCTTCATGAACCATTCCAAGAATACATTTGACTTATGTAAAGCAACTGCTAGCTCCTCTTACTCAAAGATCTCTTCCTTAAATTTCTACCCCTGAGAGGAGAGTAGATGAGGCAGGCGTCTCAGGCTGCAGCTGCCATTGAACTTGAACTCAGTCCTTGCACCAGGAATGCAGGCGTCACTCCCTTTGATTTTCACTTAGAGAGCCGAACTACCGCTCAAGCTTTCCTGAAATAATTCCATGTTCAAATTTCTGTTTACCCTTTCACATACTTCAAAAGTATGGCTCAGTGTGTTAAATAATTTCTTCTTTAAAATGAGTATTCTGCCATTGCCTATAGAGTTCTTAAGGTCGATCTTTCAGATTTAACTATGTGGGTAGCTGATGTTTTCATTATGCATGCCCAACAAAGCATGCTTACCATTACTCAACTATGTCATTCAGTATGTAATATTTATGTAATACTTTGATTTTGTAGAATTACAGGTTTCTTGGACAACTGGCCCTTATTGCAGCAATGGTTTTCGGAACCGGAAAATATTTTGATAAACATCAATGCTGAAGTACATGAAGAGTCTTTATGCCAAAAAGTAAAGGAAATGTTTATGAATGAAATGGTAAAAAAAGAGAATCAAGGTAATGATATTTTTTTATAATTTTGAGCTTATGTGGGCAAAATGTGTGGTTTTAATGAATTTAAGGGGAAATGAAAGTGTGATCTCAAAGTTCTCTATTTGTACTATCTCCAAATGTCTTCTAGCTCTAATTTTAGTTTTCTGCCACAAATGTCTCTAAATAAATGATTTCCTTTCCTTGTTTTAATTTAATTTAATCAAAGGAGGTCATCTAGCTGAAATATTGTTTTCATGTGAGCAAAAAAATAGCACAGTTAAAATCAAGAATGTTATAGAGAAGGGTAAAGATTTCAAGCTATCCGCCTCAGCCTTATAAAGAAACAGTGAGTGATTTCTCCTTTTAGGGTGAAACTCTAAATTGGGCAGTTTATTTCCCCAATCCTCTTGTGTTGGCATGAATTTATTGATTATTAACTGCTCACTTATATGCCTGCTTCTGGGATATATATTACCCAAATCAAACCATCCTGACCTCCTTCCTACTTCATCTAACCAGTGATTTCCTGTCAATTGGAATGGATTACTGAAAGGGACGTGAAGTTCACACACTGCCAACGGCAGACTTTAATATTAATTTTTCCCTTGAGAAATGATTTTAGAAATGTGTCCCTTTTATCAGTTGCCCCTAATTGCATTGGCAACTGCAGTTTCTTGGTATAATAAAAATGGTCAGAGTTAATATCACAAGGATTCTAAAACAGCCTTTAGAGCAAACTGTCTCCAGACACCGGATTTGTGACCTAACTACCTTAATGGATCAGTGAACTGACACCAAAATAGCGCATAGGCGTGAACCACAGTCACCAGGACCTTACACTTGGGAAGACAAGCTCCTCCATCAAAACATCTGCTTCCCAAAATACACCCATGCAAAGTTTTCAGACAAAACAAAAACCAGTCCATCTATTAATATTACTTCAGAGCCTTAACATGGTACCTGACCGTGAGAATTTAGTCTGAGAGGAGGAAGAAACCTCCCACAGAGGTCTCAGAGTCTTGGTTGGAAGGCAAAACCCAACTGATTCTAAGCTGTAGCTTCAAACATCCACAGGGTAGAATCAAACACATTTCAACCTTCTGCTAAAGATTTTACATTCTAATCACTGATTACATTAACAGACAAAACTGTCACTTTTTTAAGATTCATAGCCCAACCGTTAATTAACAAATATTTCATCATTAATATACTAAACATTTACTTAGTACTGTTAAAAAATAAAAGGATGCGGTGCTTTTATATATTCTGATGTAAAAAAAGTAACCACCACAATATGCTGCTAAATAGGAAAAGGCAGGTTGTATATAAAATAGTCTCATTTCTGTTGTTAGAAGTATGTCTGTGTATTAAATATGCGCAGAAAAGAACCTGGCAGCATGGACAGGCCTTGATGGTCAGGGAAGGAGAAGGGCAAAACGGGCCATTTCCTGTCCACTTGTTTGTCTACATTGTTTGATTTTTTAAAACAATAATTACCCGTTGTAAGTATACACCACGTTTTGTTTATCCATCAGTGGACATCTGTGGAAAATATTTTAAGTGCAGAAGAAAAACAAAAATCTTTAAGAAATGAAAGCATGTCTACAAGAGGCTTAAAGCTATATATTTAAAAAGACTCTTGGAGATTGCTACTTAAAGAATAATTTATTAATTCTCCCCAAAACAATATCATATATTAACCTTATAATCAGAAAAGAAGTTGATTTCTACTTCGAATAAACACTGAGTAGAATGAAGCGCCCTTGCTGGCTGCATTGAAAAGAATAATGGGAGGGCGGAGGGAGCGCGTATGAAAGGAAATAGCCGTGCAGCAGTGCAGGCACTCGTGGTCTGTGCTTCCGCCGGTAAAACTGTGGCCATTTCCAGCGTGGAGGGCTTGACGGTCAGGGAGCGCAGGGACAGTGTGCTGGAGAGGGCGAACTTGAATCATGAAAGCCAGGAGGCCTTCGCAATAACAGGAGCCCGGAAAGACACAAACCAGCCCTGCCCCTGCCCACTGCTCTAGGCCCCGGCTGTCTCCTCTCCTGGAAACGCTCCTCCTCCAGATACCCACAGGCCTCCCTCCCTGACTCAGTTTCCATCTTTGCTCCAACCCCACCTCCTTGGGGGCCCTCCCTGCTCAGCACTCTATTTAAAGCTGCACAACCAACCCGCAGCACTCCTGCTCCCTGTACTATGTTCTGCTCATCTTCTCCTCAGCACCTATCACCTTCCAACCCCTTGCGTAAATCAACTTACCATGCTCATCGTTTGCCTCTCGTCGCTGGAATGCACGCTTCACAAGCCAGTGACTTTTCTCTCTTGTTTTACTGTTGTATCTTTAGCAACCAGCACTGCGCCTGGTATTGTTTGTGGTGGTAGTAGCACTAGCAGTAGCAGTAGCAATAGTAGTAGTGGGGGAATGGTAGTTTTACCTTATTGTTATAGGCCATCCTTTCTGTCAAGGCACAATTTAGGTTCAGTAAATGGTTGTCACATGAATGAATGAATGAACTACTAAAACTTCATTCAGTACTAAGTACAATTCTAAACGCTTCATATCTGTCATATCTATTCACTCACAGACATTGGTGCTACACATCTCATTCCCCTTGCATTTCCACCCCACCCCCACCTCTTCTATCACGTGTTCTTCATCTTCTCATTACACTTTTTTATCTTGTTTTCCCATTGGAAATTTTTAAATAATCCTTTTTTTCCTATTCCACTACACTAGCTATTTTTATATTGTTACTTATACATTTGGCACCCCTCAACAAGCCACACACACATGCATACACATACAGTTCCCATCCCATCCCCATCCTCACCACCAACACCATCAGAAGCAAGCGGAGAGGATGAAAACCTTAAAGACTGGACAATTTAAGGGAAAACCTTCACAGGTGAATTTAGCCGTAAATCAGTAAGGACAATTTATGTTAATTTAGGAGGTTTACTGTATCTCAAATGAGATAGTAGATGTCTAGAGTCCCTACTAAAAGTTCATTCTTATCATCCTTTTGAAGTTAAAAAGAAATTAGAAGAAAAGGAAGCTCAGAGAAAAAAAGAAGCTTCCCTGGCTGAGCCTCCAGCTTTGCCTCCTCCTCTCCCTCTGCCTCCTGAACCAGAAAAAGAGAAGGAAGCCCATCCTCTGTATGAGCATTCAAAAACTCCTGCCAAAGGAAAACCACCATCAGGTGATTGACAGCATCATTTATCATCCTGTTTGCCAGTTTCTTACTTTCACTTAGAAAGGAGTTACAAATTGTAGTACCAGTACATGCTCATCAACTCAGTCCATAGACTCAGACTTTGAGCAATTTCGACCATATGAGACCAACCTATATGCCCAGATGGAGGTGGAAAAGCCCTTAGTAGGTGATCGTCATCACAAAGCCTAGGTGCTTCACCATGTAGGGGGGCCGTGAAGTCCTCACACCCCTGACTAGAATAAGTGCGCGAATGAAAGGGGAAAAGGCACAGAAAATAACCAGAATGAGCTTAGATTAGATCAAAAGGCCAGACTTTGGTGTGCTGATCCACAGAGTTTTATGTAGCATGAGAGCATCTTACAAAAATGAGAATTAGCATAAGCAGTTGTCCACAAAAATAAAAGAACAAATCAACAGTACTCTTTAGAGACTAGAATTTATGTACAATTAGTCTTCGGTGCAATGTGGTTATAAAAGGATAGACAAGTGCCTGGCATCTCAGTAAACATGTATTTATAATGCACAGTATGTATTGATAAAGAGCTTGTGTATAGAATATCGTACAGCATAAGTTTTTTCTAGATTCTAAACCACAAAGGACCATTAAGTTCTGTGGTAGACAATGAAAATGATGACGAAAGTAAAGTACTTACTTGTTGAAATGCATGATGTTGGTGGAATGTCATTATCACTTGGTGCTGTGTATATGAAACAACTGTGCCTGTAGTTTCTGGCTTCGGCTCTATAAACGACCAGCTGTGTAGTCGCCTGAGTCGGCCAAGGTGTGTTCATAGTGGGTTGTTTCCTAAACCCCACCGTCTTCCTGCTTCAGAGAGATTTGAGATGGGTCTGAATATTTTTAATTAAATTGAGTTATACTAAACAAGTACATTTGAAGACTTTAATAACACATTATGGTCTATTAAAGACCATTGTATTCCAACCAAATGGGCCTAAATAAAGGCAAAATGTACAAACTCTAAAAAAACATTTTTTAGCGTGTAAACAGTAAAACACAAAGCCACAAATTAAATATACACCCTTCCCCACCACCTCACTAGGAATTAAAACACACACACACACACAATCCAGAGATCTGGAGGAAAAATGGAAGTCATTAAATGCCTTGTAGAAGTGGGAAGACAGAGAGCCTGCAGTTACCCAGTGCGGACAGGCCTTGAGCCTGCAGCCGCGGGTCTCCCCGCTGCTTTTTCCCCCGGCCTGCGCACAGGCAGGAGGACCTATACACCCGAGCCACGCCCTCAGACCAGTCTCCGGTGTTTCTGGTTATAACACAGTCCAGTCTTTACATTGCTGAAGTTTTCTTGCAAATTTAAAATTGTGTTCTTGAATAATGTGCGCTGGAGGAATAATAAAGCTATTGCTGCTTCAAAAAATGGCTGTATCTGTCTCTTTTTTCCACCAAGGACAGGGCTAGTGCCTGACCTCTAAAAATGTACAGAAGGGTTGATCTCCAGGGGCCTCACTACTGCCTTCCAGCAATGACCAGAAGGAGAGCGCGGGGCGCTGGGGCATGGATGGGGCAATAGAATGGGTCTCACTGCTCATGTAGCTCAGGAAAGTTTGGATAAGCGATTTTAGGAGGGAAATTTCCAGCAGGTTTGTTTATTTTTATATAAAAATTTTCAAATTTTTCAAAAGAGAACATTTCAGAACCAAAAATCTGAGGCTTCTGAACATGTTCAACTTAAAAACCCAGTTACAATATCCTTTAGAAGCTGAGATGAAGAAAGGAGTTATTTACTCAAAAGTCAAGGTGGAAACGGGGTAAAGAATGAGGCCTAGTATACTGAGTGCTAAGTAACTTTTGTGCAAATATAGTTTTACTTTGGATGTGGTCCTGCATTTTATATCATCTTCAAACGCACTTGGGATTAAGTTGGAAAACTTCACAGTGTTGATCTGTTAAAGAGTTTGTCATCAAATCTATTACCAAATGTCAGAATTTAATTTAAAACTAAAATTTTCAATGTCATAAAATTCATAGTACTACCCATACTGCTATTTAAGAGTATTTTTTTGAGACTTCAGAATATATTTTAGAACTGATATAAAAAATAGGCAGAGTGCATGCTGCCCCCAGCAGAAATTAGGTTTGCCCACAATACTTTATAAGTTCAGTGTGCTATGTATCTCTATTTTTTACTCTCATTTCTTTGTTGCTTTGAGCTTAAGTTTAAAGCTGGTTAAACAGTTGGTTACCCAGAGTATTGTTATAAAAGGAACTAGAGGCTTATGTAGACTTTTATTATTATTAAGTTTATTTCTTAAAAAGCAATGAATTCAAATATTTGGATGTTTATTTATTGATGAGTTTGGTGGTAAACCATTTTATAGAAATTAACACAGTTTCAAGTGTCTTGCACTTGAAGTCTTATTTCTGTGGAATCTTGGTTGTTGGATCTGAGATGTTTAAACATAAGTGATACATTTTATGCATTTACACAATCTTATAACCATCACTTCTAAATGCAAAGAATAGGTTCAAATGGGGTCTCTCTCTCAATCACAGGCATTTCCTCTGCCCCGTATATTCACCCTTCCACTGAAGAACAAACTGTAGCTCAGGAGAAAGGGAGCAAAATGATTGAATTTGTTTAGTGAACAATGCAGGGTGTAGTGAATTTTTTCAGGGAATCGGTTTATTGTTTGAGACATCTTACTGACCTCCAGATCATCAGTTTCCCATTTTTGCCTTTCCCACGTATTTTTAAACTAGATTCCAGGGAACCTGAGATAAATATATCGAATTAACCCTTTGCATTGGAAGTTACAGTCCACACAAAATGGAAATGCAGAAAGCACAAGGGAACCAAGAGAAGTTCAAGGATGCTCCCTATCAAAGCAATGTGGTTATTTAGCTCTTCTTTAAGTATTTTTGGCGTCATTCTTATTACAGATCTAGTTGTCATTACATAAGGATCATTCCAGTGAAATAAATCCAAATAGAGACATATGCTTCAAATAGATTCGTGGCTGCCTTAAAACTGTGCAGTCCTTTGCATTGATGAATTCACTATCAAATCCACTACAAAATGTTAGTATTAAACTTAGGACTAAGCTTCTGTGTGTCAGAATAGAATAATACTAATAAGGCTGTCATTTAAGAAGTTTCAATCCAGTCTGTCTTCAGAAGAATTTTAACTCACAGTAAAGGCCTGGGCCATGTAATGTGGTTCTCAAATGTAACTGTTTATCTGTGGGAAATAACATTAGATTGCTTATAAAGCATACAGCTCAGACTACTGAAGAAAACCATCAGTGATATTTGTGTGTTGAATTTTGTTTAGAGCCCCTGCACGGTAAGAAAGAACCTCTTCAGGAAGGAAAAGGGAAGAAAGGTGAAACTTCAGTCAAAAAGAAAGGTGCAGCAGATAAAGGTAGACGTGATTGAATATAATTCTGCATTTTCTAACTGTCTCAGTGAAAAAGCTAGATGTGTATATATATTAGGATACACTAAATACTTCTCTCGGGCATTTGTAAATCATAAGACCCTGCTTCATGAAGAATATAACTTCATTGTTTCTGCAGCCTGGCTCTTAGCAAAGGTCCTGCTGAGAAAAGTGATCCTTGTAGGAAATAATTTAGAGCATATCTAGTATACCGAATATCTGCTCCTCAAAAACATTATAGACACTATCTTCGGGCTAAGCTATGCCATCACAAAGCTACACACTGAACTGTGTTTCTTGGGTCCCCATGGAATTGCTTTCCTTGATAAGCACTTTGGTATAAAATCATCAACTACCTTTATGACATATTGCAGTGGGAGTGAAACTCTCATTATACCAGATAATCTGCTATTACATTTTCTAAAAGGGTAGTATGCCCACCACATCATTCAGCGGCTCATATGAAATCCCAGATGAGAAATTTCATTTAGAATCCAGGGATAAGCAAATCTTTCTTTCTCTAAGTGGTTAGATAATTAGCTAAATAATAGCACTTCCTTTTTTCTATTTTTCTGTCTAAACGTTTAGAACCAAATTAGTGGCTCAGATTTAGTATCTGTGCAAGGACCCAGATCCCAGTATCTGCCTTTTAATTCCTCTCCCGGTTTTGATTTTCTACTTTTAGTGGCATTTTTCTTCACCCTAGTTTCATTTATGTTTTACTTTATTTTATTTCAACTATTTCTGTGAAATAAGGGGGATACATTTTAAAGTAATTGACAGCTAGAACAAGGAAATCCAGCCTCTAAAGGCACACTAGCTAGATTTATGTTGAAGCTGCTATAATGACCAATTAATTAATTAGAGATTGAAAGGGAGTCATAGATACAGACAGTTGACATTTTCCCAGGGTACATTCAAATGGGTTGTAATGAAGTGTGTACCTCTGTTTAACATGATTCATTACAAATTGCTAATGTAGTTGCCTCCCAAGAGAGTGTAATGTTTACAAAACAATTGCTAAAAAGCAATCTTTATTTTCAGCATTTAAAGATACATAACTGAGAATCTCACCCTTCTCTGATTATATGACGTGATGGGCTTAAATAACTAGAGCCATTTGGTAAGTTAACACTGAGTTAACTTACCAAAAATTTTGGCTCAAATGTTAAGGCCTACAACTTATGCTCACTTCTCACCTGTTTATTTTAATAGGAGAATAATTTTTACATTTAAATTATTCATCCCTTGCTTTCTCGTTGTGATTAACGAAATCAGATGAAGGATTATCGTAGAACCATCAAAAGTAGGAGCTAAATATACCTAGGCATATCAGGTGCTAAATCGTGAGGTCAGACATGATAGTGCGTGTGCTCTTAAGAACATCCTTAGTTGATAGTATGCAGACTCTGAACAAACCATGAGCAAGTTCAGGTTCAACCAGTAAAATGTGTGCACTAGGTGATGTAGTCAGCTCAATTTAACTAACTCCAAGGACTTTCAAAATCTTTTGCTTTTATTTTACTGAAATTGTATTGTGTTCAATCATAGTTGAAATAAGGGAAGAAAAAGAAACTCATTCCAATCTCGCTTATAATTACACAGTTCTTGTTAGAGAAATTTGTCTTCAAGTGGCCATAGCATTACCACTTTTACTTCACTAGAGTCAGGTTAAAGGATGAAAAATCATAAACAGAACAAAACAGAGGAAAACTTTAGTTATTGACTGAACAAACTTAGAAAAAGTTAAAAAAAATCTAGATACAATTTTAGACCTGTGGATGATGGATACTCTTTTTAAACATAGAAGTAGAAGTCACTTAAACTTCCTGCAAGATACAATTGCCAATTTCCCCTCTGCATATAATCCATATAGTTTTAAGGAGTATAAAAGTAGAAGATAGAGTTACTTCTTAAAGAGCACTGTTATTCACTACTCATTAAATAAATATATTTTGAGGAAAGAATGTGCTCCCAATTCTACAGGCATCTATAAATTGCATCTAAAATCTCAATAATGAATCTGCAGATAAGTAGAATTGAATAAATTCCTAAATTCTAACAGCCTTGATCCTTGAAGGAAATATTGGCTCCTCCTGAATTAGGGTACCATGGTCAGTCATAGTCTTTTAGACCATCAAGGTTCCCTTTAACTGGTCTAGATTCCCCTCTTGATGCTGAACTGAAAATTAGGCCTCTTCTTTCTCCTTTTCCTCCTCTTTCTTTTCTTCCTTCTTCCTCTCTCTTTCCCTCTTCTCCTTTCCTCTGTCTTCCCCTCTCTTTTCCTTCTCTCTGTTTAATGCCTTAATTCAGCCAGGCTTATGGCACAACTACCTTCATCTGAACTGTCTGACAGTAGCAAAAAATATATTCTTCCCCACAGAAGCCCAGTGTCTCATGCAGGAAATACGGGAATATTCTAGAGCTACAGTGCCCCTTCTCCTCCTCCCCCACACCCCTCCCCAGCTCTGGCTAACTCCTACAATGACCTCCTTCCACCCTACTCCTCCCCTGGGCTTCAAGGAACACCAAACACCACTCCTAGTACAGCCACCCTCTTTTTCATTCAGTGTGAAGAATTTAATTTGCCAATTTATGCAGCAAAAAATAATATATACCTGTCTCTCAACTCCAAACTTTGTAAAGACCATGTGTTCATTGTGGAAGCAAAGACAGAGATGAAAATAAATATAAATAAATATCAGGTTGCTTATCCTAACCAAAGGAATAAGAGAAGTCGTATTGCTTTTCACCAACTGTTATTGGTATTAATGGTTCTTTCCAGGCTGTAGAGAATGAGGTTTTTGACTTTTTATTAGGTGATGCTGCCCAAAGTTGCCTAAAAAGTAATTAGTGAATTGCCTGAAGTCCAAGGCAATCATAAGTCATTCATCCACCAGAATCTGGTCCTATTCATCTACTTGTAATGGAATGATTTCATATGCATGTTCAAGGTTCTCCTAAAGGGAAATCTTCAGGAGGAAAAGTACCGGGAAAGAAATCCCCTGCTGAATCCACAGTTGCGCCACCTGCCCCAGCAGGGCCGCCGCCCCCGAAGCCAGGGTCGGAAGAATGGGTCTATGTGAATGAACCGATTCCTGAGGTATGGCAGTTTGTATTCAAGTGAGTAGAATCTGTCCTTTTTACTGTTTAGAGTAAGAGTCACACTATTATTGGCAGCATCCAGAGGCCTTTCACATATACACACATATATATTCATCAAAACACCAAGGTGATTTTTTGAGACTACTTGTTAAACCACATCTCTTTCTTTCCCCACTCCCTCAAGTTTCTGAGTCATGCTCTGATCTCCTGCTGAGTGCTGAAATGGGGGGAAGAAATGGGAGGATGAATGTTCTTCCCTCGGACAAGCAGAGAGGCAGTTTCCTGGGAAAATGACTTCCCAAGAACACACACCCAGCAAATGATAGCCCTCCTTCCATATTCTCACGCCCACATCATGGTGCCCTCAAATGAAGTTTAACCTCAGACTTTTGGAAATAGAAGGAGTCTTTTGAAGCTAACTAAACTATTAAAAGAACAGGGAATTATCTGGCGTGAATACCTGAAACAAGTGCACTAGGATAAGGCAAGGTGATGCCCCAGGTGAGCCCTGGAAGCTCCATTACGTTCTTTGTTCTTTGACAATGGCAAAGCCCAGTGTCCACCTAGAAAACTCTGGTTGCCTTAATAGAGAAACCATCTTAGAAAATCACACAGAAGGGTCTTCCCTTTAGCTGACCTGCTGTGCCAGGCATTTGGGACCCAGTCAAGAATTGTAGTAATAATAGCATTGCTGTTACCATGGAGGTCTCCTAGGGAAATGTCTTATCTCCCCAGTCACCTCATAGACTCTTTAATTAATGTGCATTGATGGAGAAATTTCAACAGAAAATATGTGAAGACGAGAACATGAAATTATGTGATTATGAATGTGTATAACTGATGTCACTAAGCCAAAAAGAAGCTACTTTTAAAAATAAATATATTTAAAAACTGCCATAAAAGCAGAATATTGAAGTGGTGGTTATTTAAGAAAAAACTTAAAAACATTATTTAGCAGGGATGGAGAGCAAGGGACAAAAATATTGAAATCCAGTCTTTAACTCCAAACCCTGAAGCCCTTGAGAAATAAAAGCATAGAGGATAAGAGAGAAGGAGAGGACAGGAGCAGAAAAATAAACATGAACACTGCGACGTGGCAGCAGCTGCCACACAGATCTCCTGGCGGTCAGGATTCTGGCAGAAAACAAACGATAAATGAAGGAGAGTTGAAAAAGAACTGTTTACATGTATGCGGCCAGTAAGTAAGGAAACCTACAAGGATTACATTATTATCTCCAAAAGAGGGACACCTGGCAGCCATAGTGGCCCCTGGGCTGAGAAGGAGAGGAGCCTCAAGAAGACCTCTGCATGGAGGGGGCCATCTGACAGGTGCGTGACCTTCAGCAGAGGGATGCACTGCCCACATGCAGTGCCCCAGCAGAAAGGAGCAGGACATACAACCCAGGCCTCCCGTTCTTCCTGCTCTCTCATCACTTGCCCAGGAGTTGGAAGGCAAAGGTGTTTCCTGAAGTAGTTCGCATAAGCTGGTCTTCCAGGGTGCTGAGAAGGACGAAGAATGAAAGACAGTGAGAAGATGTGCAGCACAGACTTCTAGTTACCTAGGCAAAACCATGGAGAAAATGCCTTCTCTACAACCAGAAGAATCCTGTAAAACAAAGCAGGCCACGTGATCTACTCTAGTCCTTTTCCCACTCTAAGCTTCTCACACAAGTCACAGAGCTTACCTGCAAGGAAGAGGAAAGAGAGACCCAGTTAAACCTGAATTTCAGATGATGGACAAGTTTAATTGGGCATCTTATACTTACCTGGTAACACTAGTTCCAGGTCTGCAAAGAAACCCAGATCTATTACCTCAATGGACATGGTAGGGGCAGGAGAGAAAAGGAGAAAGAGAGATTGCTTCCATACCTGGCACTCTCAGGTAGAGTCAGTAGCCAAGTTCAAGGAGAGCCTTAGTCCTTCTTCCTGTGCCAGCCACAAGGGAAGGTGCAGAGAGAACCAAGGAGGCCATTAAAGTGAGAGGTCTTTGCTTTCCAGTTCTGAAGCTTTGGGGAATATCTGCTTTGCCTACCAGCTTGCTGTTATGCTTAGTCTTCTCCAGTGGAAAGAGCAATATTTAATTGCAAAGGATAGATCTGAACATTTAGTCACGTCTCATAATTTTGAGTCCCCAGACCTAGAGACTTACATCCCAGAGACTGGAAGAATCTAGAGACATGACATTATCAATCACTCAAATCACAGAAGATACAGGAGATTCTGGAAGACCAGATGTAGGCAAATGCCTAGATATTTAGTGAAAGGCAGATGAGATTTAGTAACATACAGACCAAAAATCTATATATTAATCCCTGACAAAAGTTGAGAGATAATTATTAAGTGCATGACATCTGAGCACTTAACAAAATACAAAAATAATCACCCAGCGCCCACCCAGGTTCATTAAGGCTCAATCCTGCTGAACCAGCTCATTCCTTTTCCTTGATTACGAAGTCAGATAGGTGAGTCAAGGAGGTGCCGTAGACGTTGTGCATCTGGAGTTCAAAACAGTATTTGACCATTTCTCATGGAGTTCTTGCAGATGAATGAGAGCTGCGAGCAGGATGTTTGATTAGGTCCATTCTTCAGTGGTAACTCTTTGTGCAGAGAGTGTTAATTCATGGATTGAAGTCAAACAGGAGAGAGGTTTAGCAGTGGGCTTGTTTAAAATGGTTTCAGCACCATTCTGAATACCACATCCTTTAGGAGAGATCATGACAAACGAGAAACCAGAGAGGGGAAACCATAGAGGGTAAGGAAAAGGAGATAAATAGTGCATGAGGAGCATTAATGGAAGTGTAAATATTTGATTTAGACGAAAGAATACCTGTAGTATGGTTGGACATAGAACCATAGACTTTCAAACTAGATGGAGTCATCCAGTGTTCTAAAACTTTAACGGATGATGAAACTGTTCAGGTGAGTCAACTTATATTCATATGCACATTTAGAGTACCCGTTATGTGCTGCAATGGATGCTGGGAACCCCAAAACAACCCGTTTTTTTCTGCATCCCAGCCTGCCTATCCTCAGTAATATCTCTACATATTTGACAGGTGGTCCTAGGCAAGACTGTGCAAATGTAGCCTGTCCTTCTCCAAAGGGCACAGTGAGGCTGAGAAGAGGAAACTACAGGAAGGCTAATTTCTGCTCAATACTAGGAGGAATTTTCCAGTAACATGAGTTATGTGACACTGTAGGGGCTGTCTTAGAATGTCAGGCTTAATGCGTCAGTGAGGCCCACGGAGAGACTGGATAATCTGTCTGTAGCACTTGGCGTTTCTGGCCAGAGAGAATGTTGGCCCAGATGCCCGCTACGGTCCCCAAGTGTGATTCCCTGAGTAAACAAAGGCACAGTCAATAGGGAAATAAGTAGCACTGCAAATTTATATTGAATATAAGTATCTTTGATTTTATTTCATTTTGATTATTTCTTGGTTTTGATTGTTTATTTGCATTATTAAAGACGACATGAATTTTCATGGCACACAGAGCAAAGGTAAAATCTCTTGGATGAATTCAAAGAAATAACCCCTCATCACTGACATGAACACTAGGTGTTCTCCATACAAAGCGATTTTTCAACTTAGGTGAAATTGGACATCTGTGGCAGTTTATTCATTCAATAAATATTTCTTGAGCACCTACTGTGTCCCCAGACACTGTAGAAATTATAGGGAAAACTGCAAAGTGGAGAGTAAGACAACCATTGTTGCTGGCCTTGAGAGACAGATATGCTCAAGGATTAGCTGGGGAAGGAAAGGGGGAAGGACCAAGAAGCTTCAGAGAGAACATTTTAAATATTGGCTGTTGTATCTTGATCTTCTTGCTTATTATCGGTCTTTTGACTCAATTATTCAGAAGAATATCCTCTTTGAAACTGATTTGTATGCTTTACTATTTAACAGGAAATACCTTCATTTTTAGTGCCTTACTGGGAACTAATAGAAAATTCCTACATAGATTCCATCAAAACAGTGCTCAGGAACCTGAGAGAAGACTGGCATATTGTGATTGCCTTCTTGTATGAGATCAGGTGAGCGAAGCTTCCGAAGCTGGGAGTGTGCAGTTGACAGGCAGGACATGCAAGCTGCAGCTCATTCTCTTGCTACCTTCCAGAACAAGTTTCCAGCAGTTTCTAAGGCGCCCAGATCACAAGCAAGACTTTGTATCTCAATGGCAGGCCGACTTCAACTCACTTCCTGAAGACTTGTGGGATGACGAGGAGACCAAGGCAGAAGTCCACCAAAGAGTGAACGTAAGGGAGTCTCTGACTTGCTGGGCCAGCTCTCCACACTCTCAAACCTTGCAAAACCCAAGTCCATCCCTCTCTTGTTTCCGTGAGGTGTGAGGATGAGGAGGGAAGTGGTCTGAAGGCTTATTTTCAAGAGTGACTATGGGAAGGCCCACTGAGAAGATTGGCATGTGAGCAAACTCAGTTCAGAATCCACTGAGTGAGCCATGCAGATAGTTGGGGCGAGAGTGCATCAGTCATAAGAGACAGGTGTGGCTGTCACAGAATGAGCGTGGACCAGAGGGGTTGATGAGGAGGTCAGAGAGTCCCTAGGAGACCAATTATCTGAGGCCTTGAAGGTCATTATTAGGGTCTGAATGAGAGTTGGAGCCTTCAGGCCTGGATTTAAAAGAGTCTATAGTGGAATAAAAGCAGCTGGGAGACTATTTGAGAAGCTATTAAAATTCAGTGAAGGCATCATGGTGACTTGGCTGGGCAGGGCGCTGGAGAGTTTAACTCAAGAGGGAATTGAATTGACAATTGTCCCAGTAAAGCTGAAGGATTTTACCTGTTCTTAGATGTTCCTCAAACAGTTATTAATTGTTGTGTAAACCCAAAACATATCTGCCTTTTCTGTCTTCCCTGCTTATTCATGATGTCAGCCCTCCTGTAAACTTCTTCCGCATATCAGTCAGGTGACTGTTGATTGAATGAGAAAGTTTTTACATTTAAAACAGCTTATATGGGATTTTCTTTCTCAGTTTGACTGTATCACATTTGTTTAGATAAATTAGATAATAAAAAAAGCAAATTTAAAATGGCAAATCCATAATCCCATTGCCATTAGATAACCATTGTTATCACTTTGGGACAATCAGTTTTGCAAAATATGTGACTGCAACATAGATATTATATTGTAACATTCTTTTTCAACATAGAACATGTTTTCTTTCCCAACAAAACTCATCTACCTTATTATTTCTTATATCTAAAAGATATTTCATTAATTGACTATATCATAATATATTTACAAATGTCTGTTGAGCACCAACTTTATATTTTAGAAAATTATATAGTAAAATTTAATCCAGTTAAATATTTACCACATCCTTAATTATTTTCTTGGGCAAATTTCAAAAAATGAAACAGATCTAAAATGATGCTTATTTTTTTAGTATTCTTATTGTTTATTTTTTCATTGAATTTATTGGGGTGACATTGGTTAGTAAAATTAGATAGGTTTTTAAACACCTTAAAAACCTACAATTTTTACTCCAAGTAAGAGATTATGAGAATGCATCAATTACTTGGTTCTATCTTTTTTGTTAATTTTTGCCAATGTAATGGGCAAATATATGTACTGTATTTTGCCATGTATAATGCACAATTTTTTTCCCAAACTTTTGAGAGAAAAATAAGGATACACAGTGTACATGGGTAGTACGAACTTTGTATCTATATAAATGTTTTCAGTTCCTTTATTTATGCTTATGCGTTAAAAGTGTAACTCAAGAAAGTAATAACAATATCTGTATGTTCAAAAATAAGTGCTAAAATTCCTTTATAATACGAAAAACAAGTATCTAAATACAAACATATAAAAAATGGAATTAAAAATTAAAACAAATGATTTTTTTCCTGAAAGTTTGAGCCAAAAACATGGGGGCACATTATGCATGGCAAAATATAGGTAGATATCTTCTGTAATTTGCATTTCTGTTTTTACAATAGAAGTTGACTATTTTTTCATACATTTATTATTTCCCTTCCTCCTGAAGACCACTTATGATTTCTTTTGATTTTTCTGTTTCGAGTGTGCTCCTTTTTTTATTGATCTCTAAGACCTCTTTCTATATTGAGGATATAAACCATTGGTTGCTCATATATTACAAATATGTTCCCAGTTTGATGTTTGCTGTCATATTATTATTTTTTGAAAATCTAATTGGCTCTATGAAGTGATTCATGAGTCAAGCAGCATCCATCCAGCAACAAGAAGGGCACTTGCCCTTCTATTATTTTAGATGAGTTTTAGTATACAGAGGTCCTTTCATGTTTGTATAGATAAATACAGACATTTTTTCTGTATAGCTTGTCTTTGTGGTCAATTTAAAAATTATATCTCTAGCTGTGGTCAGTGTGGCTGCGCCGGTTGGAGCAACATCCCATATACCTAAAGGTTCCAGGACAGGTTCCTTTTCAGGGCAACAGGAGCACATACGGGAGGCAACCAATCGATGTTTCTCTCTCTAATTGGTGTTTCCCTCCTTCTTCCTTTCCTCTCTCTCTCATGGATGTTTCCCTCTCTCTCTCTCTAAAAAGAATGAGAAAAAATGTCCTCAGGTGGGGATAAAAAACACATCTGCACTCCAAGATTATATAATTAAATTTATTTTAATATTCTTAAATATATCTTAATTTTAAAATTTATTTTAATTTTTCAGTTACCTAAAATATGAAAAAATTCTTATTTATTTAAGATGGATACTAGAAAATAACTTAGAGTCTCTATTTGGAATGTTCAGTAAGTTTTGGCCAAGTCAACCACATTAATAGTATAACTCTTTTTAGCAGTAGATCCTCAGCAGGATAGAGTAAAGAAACCTGTGAAGTTTAAAAAAATAAACCTGCACTTGCTTCAGGCCTTATGTCTGAACTCTTTAGGTTTTGGATGGGCCCTTATATCACATTCGGTTTCTATAGTGTCATAGGTCACTCAGATTGAAGCAATTACTCTATTCTTCCTTTACCTTCTTATACCTCCATGATCTTACAAATAACTGATGAAAGTAAAGTAAGAACCTCTGTGACTGCTACATTTCTCTCCATTTCCTTGCTACAGTTTTTGACTTGCAGACTTTAATGCAGCGGCAGTGATTTTGGAGGAAGGGTCAGACCACAGAAAATGTAGCCACCACTAGTAAAGTGACCTCCAGTACATTTGTGGCAGACACAGGCATATGATTTGGTGTCTTTCAGATGGACTAGAAGCAAAATAAACATTTGTTGAATGAAGTGCATTAGGTGTAAATTTTCTTTAGGGACATTTTTAAGACAGGCAAAGGATTTAGTTTAATTCCGCTGAGGTCATTGGAGCCATGCCCCTAAAGCGTGACAGCAAGGTTTCTCTGTCCAGGATTTACGAGACCGCCTATGGGACATATGCGATACCCGGAAGGAGGAGGCGGAGCAGGAGCGTCTGGACATCATTAACAAGAGCTGGTTGCAGGACTCGGTCGGAATAATGATGAACCACTTCTTCTCGCTCATGCAGGTAAGAGCGCCGGTCACCGTGACCCAGACTCTTCCTACCACAGCCACGTTCCTCCTGTAACAAGGCCTTGGGGAATGCGAAAGGTCTGTCCAGGGCTCATTTTACCCACAGCACTCTGCCAGCCCTGAGCTCCAAGCAGAGGAAGGTAAAAGCTGAAATAAATCTCTTTGGTCCCAGCCAAACCAGCTCCAGAATTGACGGGGTCTTGAGCAACCACTCACCAGCCCTGCTTCCAGACAACCTAGAGCTGTGACAGGGACAGCAGAGATAGGGACCCTGACAGTTGTTGCTCGTTAGCCTCTCACAGTGGACACCTAAATCGGCCCTGCCCCCCCGGTGTGGGCTAGATCAGACTCAGCAGGCATCAGATTCCAGAAACAAGGTTGTGTCTGGATTGAAAAGCAGGCCGTTCATCGGAACCTGATTGACTTAGATTTGCAGCCTGTTAAATAGACGGTCGCACTGGACATGAAGACAGACTGGTTTTATTCCCAGACAACTGTCAACAACAGGGGAGGGAGCAAAGACCAGGTGTTTCTACCCAGCTCTGCCCAGAACAACGGTGGAGGGGAAGGGCGAGTAACAATCTACCTGTGCTTTCTACCTGGCCTTGCCTGAGGGGAGGGTAAACTTTCCCCTGTTCTTGTGACAGGAGGAAATTATACCACTTGAAGCAAGTCACCCTCCCAAAGGAACTCAGACTAGGGGCTCTCTGCTTTGATGCTTCCATTCCAAAGAGATGCTTCCCAGCCCTAGAGGGGGCTGCACCTCCTCACAACCAGCCCCCACACCCACGCCCCTCTTACAGCCGTCACTCTGTTCCACGCATCCATGCCTCTGTCCCATTTTGGTCTTCATTTCCAGAAAATTTATTTCAACCTAAATGTTTTAGAATAGTGCTCACAGAGCTTATGTAGAAAATATGTACAGGTAAGTTTGTTTTTTCTTGGGAATTAACATTATATTTGCTATGAAAGGCAGAACTGAACCGTTTTCAAGATACAAAGAGACTCCTTCAAGATTATTACCGGGCAATGGAATGCAAGATCCCAATGGAAGACAAGAAATTCACTCACGTCCCGTTGCTCCAACTGGACAATAGAGATGCTTCAGAAAGCCACCTTAGGTGAGACAGGCTACCATGCCGCACCGCAGCTGGTCTGAGCATGGAGCTTCGTGGTTTTAAGTTGAACACCACTAATACAAAAACACACTCCTGTATCTGCAAATCCAAAAATGCTTGAAAAACTGAAAACTTTCTCTAACTTTCACTTAAGACTATCAACATGTGTATTTGTCCCATTTATCGGGAATATTTACTCATTTTTGCCGCAGAGGTATAGTGTGTTTTGTTACAGAAACTTCCACAGACTCTGCTAGGGGTGTTAGGGAGAATGTAGTATATATGAATTCTGAATTCTGAAAACACTTTTGACCTCAAAGATTTCCAGTGATGAATAGTGAACGGCTATCACTTTATGAAAGGTCCCAAGCTGCTGTGTGTGTGTGTGTGTGTGTGTGTGTGTATCATGTAAATGAAGATTGAAGGGGCTATGAGTCCTCTTTTACAGGTAAGAAAACTGAGAAATAGTGAAGACTTAGTCATATGTGATTATGACTTTATGAGCCTAAAAGACATTAATAATCTAACATGAGATTTGTGCCCACCGGAAAGTTAACTTGGTGGTAAAGGTAAAACAAAAATTATATTTTCAGCTAAACACATGTGTGCAATATAAAAGTTGTATAAATAATTTTTTATAGACCCTGGGGGTAGGGATGGAAGAGGAGCAAGAACCCAAACCCTGAGAAGCTATAAACAGGCAGAAAACTGTCTTTAAGAAGAGTGGGTGAGAGTGGTGGTAAGTCATGTGATGTGGCTCCCAACCATAAAACATTGAAAGAGCAAAAATTAAGAATTAAAATAAAGTAATAAGAGAGAAAACTCAAAAATTTTAAAATTATCTGAATTAATTAAAAATAAGTTAATAAAGTAGAACTAAGAATTAAAGTAATATTTTCTCATGATCGATCATCAGATCATGAGAAAGCAAGAAAGTATGGGTATGAAGCGGGGGAAAGAAGTTAGATTTTTTAGCTGACACACAGGCACTGAACATTAAAGCTAATTTCCAAGGAGGTGAGCTACGTATTGTAGACTGAAAGTAGTGCATGCACTTTATTTTACAAGCTTGCTCGGTCAATACAGGTAGCAGGAGCTGCTCAAACTAAATGTGGGGCAGTGAGTGAGTTTAGCTCTGGCTTCACCCCTGGGTCTGTTATTTCCCAGCTGTACGTACGCAATATCAGACAACTGGACTGTCTGGGAAGCTCACTACAACTCCCCTAAGCCTTGGTTTCCTTAACCTCAAAGCCGGGTGTTGCAAAGATCACAGAAATCGAAATCCTCAGAGCGCTGAGAACCATGTCTGGGAATCAGAAGACTTGAGACCTACTCCCAATAATTCTCATTAAGTGGTGACTGTTATTGTTATGGCATAATATGACAGTTAAACTGTTCTTACTGACGTGCACTATTTTAATTGTGAGCATCGCATGTTCTTGCTTTGTTTGTTTTACCCTCCCGCTCCCTTTTTCCAAAAAGGATTTGAATAAACCTGAACACAGTGGGGTTACCCAGTGCTCTAAAGCCCCTTTCTTCACTCTCTAGACTTCTTCCTTCTAGTCCCATTACGCCCCCGTCAGGCCCATCTATAAGCAAGAAGA
Organism: Tonatia bakeri; assembly: GCA_004024845.1. NCBI lineage: Eukaryota > Metazoa > Chordata > Mammalia > Chiroptera > Phyllostomidae > Tonatia > Tonatia bakeri. The sequence continues at coordinate 93,704 of PVIA01001711.1, read as the reverse complement.
CATAAGATACAAACACAGGAGACATGTTTAACTCAGCAAGCTGCTGACTGAGAACTTTGAAATTAAAAACAATAAAAAATTCCAAAGGCAATATGAACCTTCGGAGCCATCAAGGGAGGCCAAGTTTCAATGTCTACAGAAGCAGTGCATTCCGTCCTTAGCACAAAATAGCAAGACAGGCATAATGGGAAAGCTGTTGATGTTGGTTAGGAGAACGAAACGGGCAAAAGCACAGCCAGTTCTTGTTTTCTGCAAAACAACACAGCACCAATCTTAACCTCAAATCACTGCTAGCAGTCTACTCTTAATCAGTATATCAACCAAGCCACCAATCAACCACAGCCTCTTTAACAAATGTAGGGAAACCAGCACGGTGTTAAGCATTTCTACGTAGCTTGTCTACTTTATACCTTCAACAAACATATAATAAGTAATAATTAGTTAATACCTAATAATTAGTAATTACTAGTAATTAGTAATAATCATAGTGATATTATTATTATATTTGTATTATTTCAGGAGGAACAGAGCCTTAGAAAGCTAAGTGACATGTCACGTTCCTATCTACTGATAGTGGCAGAGCTAGCTAGACCAGAGTTTCTCCCAGTCAATAAAGTCTAAATTGAAATTCTTTTCTAAATGATATGCCCCCACTCTGTTCTTCAAAACAAGGCATTGGGAAATGCATGCTGTACTGTATTAAACATCTAGAGATGATCATGCAACCTTGCCTTAACTTATGAAACATATGAGTCCCACGTGTCTGGGACTGGGGTTTGGCACTGCTTGACCACTGGAATGTGAACTGTCCTCTGGGTGGACATGTACTGCGTGGTATGTAGCTCCTCAGCACATGGCCATTATAGGTACGGTACACTGTTGGGACTCCAAGCACTCTAAGAATCAAAGAGCCAAGTTCAAGAAACCCTGTCTGATGTTTCAAAACAAGGCCAGCTAATTGTTTGCAAGGGTTCACAATCAGCTTTTTGAACCACCGCTCGGTTCCCCCGCAACTTGACTCTGCCTTAGCAACTGTGCGTTCTCATTACTGCTCCCGACTCTCCACAAGTCTCAGCAAAGGCATCTCTGGAGTTCCTCTCCCCACTCCTTGCCCAAGTTGAAAGCTCTCCCTTTCTGTCACCGAGGTGAATGCCAGTCACAGCAAGCATTCTTACCCGTGGATCTCTCCTGCCTCTGTTAGCCTTTGAGATCCTGGGACCGTGAAGGAATAGAATGTTCCTGGGACAGCCCTGGACTTTCTACGTGGAGCAACAATAAGATTGACAGAAGGTGGAGGGAGAATGTGGCACTGCGTTCCCACATCACTTCACAGAACCAAGACAGGGGCTCGGCCACCCATACACAGGAGGGGGAGGCTCCCAGAGCTCCTCTCCTCTCCACTCACGGCCAAAACGTTATCATCTCCCTGGGAACCCCCTCGCACACCCTGCTTTTTAACTGTCCATTTCAGGAGGCCAAATGCTGGTCGTCTTAAAGAAGTGATGCCCAGTTCCATGAGGTTTGCTTTCTCATGGATGATTTATTTACTCCTTGTCGGCAGCTTATGTCTTGGATAAATTTCAAAATTGCATTTCTTCATAATTGCCATCATTTAATTCCCTCCTCATAATCACTAAGAATTAAACCTGAAAATTAAGTTTTGTCATTGTTTCTAGTTTCCTCTTGTTTTTAAGACATTCTAGACCGCAAAAAAAAAAAAAAAAACCCACGAATACAGTCTTTTGTAGTCTTTTCTTTGTTTAAAGAGTTTTATCAGGAAAACTTTAAAAATTGAGACTTAAAGCAAAACAACAAAATTTGCATGGTCATGAAAAGGAGAATTCTGTTAAATAAAATCTTTACATGTCTTTTTTGTTTTCCAAAGAATTCCTCTAGCTTCTCGAATATCCGTCTCTCCAGATTTAGCTGTATCCAAATCCAAACCAAAAACCATACTGAAAGTCAAGATTGACCACTCGCTGGAAAAAGTGGAGTTAAACCTCGAGGCGGATGAGAAGTTGGTGATGGACACCTGGCAGCAGGCTTCCTTAGCGGTATCTCACATGGTAAGCTGTGCTTTCCCTGTCTGTCCTTTCAGTAATGCCCGTACATTAAATACCAATGTCGGTGACATGCCACGGCTGGAAAATTTACATTGTGTTCACAAGCATTGTATGCATTTATATTTCAACTTTTTCCCAAAAGAAATACAAAGTAAAACAATTAAAAACAGCAATTATGTGAGATCAAGAAAGGAGTGAACCAACACTTAGGTTATTTTCTATGCTGGGCCAGACAGAGTTCCCAGTGCAGGGCCCCCAAGGGCCAATCAGGAAACCTCAATGAAGTGGGTCAAGTGTAAGGCAGTCGGGAGGGCAGGGACTGTGGCCGAATGGAATTCACACCATTGTCTGCAGATACATGGGATTCTCGGCCCTAACCAACTCTGCCATTTAAGGATGATGCTCAGTATGACTGGATTTTTAATTCTCTAAGAAAAGCCAGAAATGCATATTTTATGTGAAATATGAAAATTCATATTTTAATACGTTAGAAATAAAATCAAAATTTAAAAAATTTACAGAACCAAGCAAAATATAAATCTGCCCTTTTAGACCCTAGTTTATAACCTCTGCTGGGCATTTTACCTTTGTCACCTGTGAGGTGTTATTATCCTCTTTACATTGGAAAATGAAGGTGCAGAAAGGTTAACAAACTTGCCCCAGGTCACACTCATCAGGTAAGTGTCAGAGATGAGGTTTGATTTTGGGTCTGTATGACTTCAGGGTTCATGTCCTTTCCACCTTCCCTGGGAGGTAAAAAGATGACAGTCCCTGCCCAAGCCTGAACCAAATGCAAGGACTCAGGGAGGGCACACAGGTAACCTCAGTCCAGGCAACAGCCTCACCCACACACAGTCTAACTCCGACGATCACTGTTAATGTCGCCCTGCAGCCCCAGGTCCACAAACGCGGTTCCCACCTTTGTTCCTTCTGATCCTCCCTGAACTGTCGCATTTGAACGGAAAGCAGTGCCAGCTCCCAAACGACTTTGTGGAAAGGGTGGAAGAGGATCTCGAATCACAGTCTCTCTTGGAGGGCAATCGGCACTTCTGATCAGGCATTTTCCAGATCCCTTCCTGGCCAGTCTGCCTCCAGGGTTCTTTCTCTGGCATTGTCCCACAGCCCCCACAGTGCCTCCTTTCTGCCGCACCCGCTTTTGTTCCACTGTCTTTCTCTTCACGCTCTCAAGAGTGATTGTCAATTCTTCTCATTGTCTTATTTTTTAAAAAATCATTTTAGTGTGCATTTTGTCACACATAAGAAACGCACATGAAATATAGCTGAATGATATAAAGAACCCACCAAAGTGCATACTCATGGAACCACCGCATGGGGGAAAAGAAAAAGTCTGCACCTGCCCAGTCCTTCTTGTGGCCCTTCCCAGCCCTAACACCCTCGTCCCTGCAAAAGGGAACCTCATTTCACCTGTTTAGTAATCATTTCCTTGATTTTTCTTAAGAGGTTTTCTTTTTTACCCATATTTATAACTCTAAACAGTACAGGTCAGCTTTGCTTGCTTTTGAGCTTTAAGTAAACAGACTCATACCTTTTGTCTCTTTGTGTCTTTTTTTGCTCCATAGTGTTTGTGAAATTCATCCAATCCTGTTGAGAGTAGCTGTATGCTGTTCAATTTTGTTGCTGTGCATTGTTTCATTTTAAAAATACCTCACACTTCATTTAACCAGATACCCATTCGGGCTCCCAGTCTGATGCCCTTCTGGGTACTGCAGTGATGGACACTCCCGTACATGGGCACAGATGAGCACGTGCACCCCTGACTGTTGGGTATGTACCTAGGAGAGTGCGCCACCTTCAGTGTCAATAGACAGTACTATACGGAGTACTTCCACTTTCCTAGGCAATACTAAATCCTGTCCCCATTTGACTGCAGTGTCATCGTCGTCAGCAGCTAGATGACCACCTATCATAAATGAGGCCACTGCATTGCTCCATTTGTCTGTCCTTACACTCAGACCACACCTATTATACCATTTATTTGTTATCTGGATGAGCAAACCTTCCCACCTTGCCATCTCTCAAGAGCATTCTGGCTCTTCTAGGCATTTTGGCTTTCCATATACCTTTTCCCATCAGCTTGTCAAGATCCATGAACATGTTGGTTGTAGATATTTTTTCAGACAGTGTTCACTAGATTATGGAAATTCCATTTCATTTCTAGCTTATTATAAGGGTTCTTTAATGACCTATGTTATCAAATGCTTTTTCTGCATCTGCTGAGATTATCAGATAATTTTTTCTTCAATTTTGTATTATGTGAAATATATCAGTCAATATTTTAATGTGAAACTTAAGTCCAACATTGTGATAAAGCATCATCCTTCTTAGACATTGCTGACTTTGTCTTCCAAGGAATTTGTTTGGGATTTTTGAATTTTCATTCTTGTAACTTGTCAGCCATCACATCCAGGTAACGCAAGCCTCATAAGTTGAATTGGGATACAGCTTTGGAAGATTTTGTGGAATTATTTCATCTTGAAGTGTTTGGTAGCATTTAACAAGAAGCCACTAAGAAGTTTGCAGGAAGGGTTTGTTGTTGCTCCCTGCACTCAGGGATTCATTTTCTTTAATGATATAGAGAAATTTCTATTTTCTATTTCTTCTTGGGGGAAAAAAAACTGGATTGGGTTTGGTAAATTTTATTTTGCTAGAAATATTTCCACCTTTAAATTTTCAAATTCATTGGCATAAAGTTCTTTAAAATAGCCTCTTATGTTAGTGTTAATATATCAGTATATTACCTGCTTGATGAGTATATTACCTTCTTGATCAGCTTACCTGGAACTTTATCAATTACGTCAGTCTTTCCAAAGAACTAACTTCCAACTTCATTTATTCAATTTACTTTTTGTTTTTTTAACTTAATTTTTTCCACATTATATTGTTTGGGATTATTTTCCCTTTTAAGCTTTCTCATAAACTGATTAGATATTGCTTCTTATATAGTCAGTGGGCATTAACTATTTCAATGCCTTGGCTAATGCCATTTTTCTCTCCTAAGTCCTGCTCTTTTTTCCTTCCATTTATGGAAACCTCATACTTTCTTTAAGTTTTCAGGACGAGTTCCTACCTGGAGTCCTCGCCAGTCAGTTAGTTGCCTGTCTCCTGAAGCCCTAGCCTTCTGTAATCATATGCTCTTCAATCTCTTGTAGCACTTATTGTCTTTCCCATTTCTTTGGCCCTTATTATCTAGATTATGGTTTGTAATTTATATTTTGTTGGTTATTTTCTTGAATACTAACTAGATTCTAAAACTTTTATATCCCCTACTCCTAGCATGGTGCCCATATCTAACACAATACTAAGCCCTAAAACCAGCCTTGGGAGGTTGCTGCTGCTATAGAGGTGACATCGATGTTCATGTCAATGAGGGCAGCAGTGACAATGAGGGTCCCTGCAAAGGCCACAAAAGCTACCAAGCACCAGAGAGTGGGAAACCAGAGCTAGGAGTTCTAGAAAAAAATATAAATCATTATTTTTATTGCTAATTGAGCTACATAAACCTAAGTTACAAGTCTTGTGAGTCCCATTAAAATTACCTGGGGGGAATGATGTTTTAAAATATGGCATGTAGATATTTTCAGTTTCTAAAGCACTGTTAGAAAGAGAGCATCCTACAACACCAAGAGCACAGACTACCCCTCCTGAGTAAGCTGTGGGATTTTAGGAAAATCTGAAGCTTCAATTCCCTCAATATATAACATTCTACTTACCTTTCCTTTCTTGGAAGGTTGAAAGATTTAATGAAATAATGTATATGAAAGTGTTTGAGAACTTGTAAATATAATGCATCATTATGTTAAGATATTTATTCAAAATTATACTGTTTTCCTTGTGGAACTTTAAAAACCACATAGAAAGCATAGGAGAAAGGATTGTTTAGTAATTACTATTACCTATATTTGAATCCTACTTCTATGTTTCCAGTAGGCATTTATGACTTTGATGTTCCATGACCATAGGAAATTTTGAGTTGCAAATGAGACAGGTGTGATTCAGGAAGTTGTTTCAGGGAAAACAATAGCAGCTGAGATTAGAGCTGCTGAAATGAGAACACTTGGACTCAGGCTTTGTTCTACACCGAAGTTTTACTGCAGCTATCCGTTCATGTGTTAATTTTTAGCAAAACTTGCTTCTAATTAGCAGGTATGCAATGATTGCAAAGAAACAAGTCATATTTAATGTCCAGAATGCCAACGTATTATTTCTAGCATTTCTTCAGCCTTAAAGCTAGATTACTGGAGGTGCTGTGAATTATGTGAATTCTTTTGAGAAAGACCCATAGGTCTTTGAAGGAAGTAGACAGAAAAATGAAGACGGTGATGATGATTACAATCATCATCACCACCATCATCACCAACACAACCTTGTTTACCAGGGAGGAAAATCCAATTCTAACGGAAATTGCTAACTTACCTAGTGCTTTGCAAGAACAGATTAAAAAATGAATTGCTTGCAATTTAGGGGGAAGTGTTAACAAGCCTGCTTTCAGTATTACCAAGAATTTAGAGTAGAGTATATATCATTAAATCCATTTTTATCAAAAGAGCATCTGATTTTTAAAAACAACGTAATTCTGACTTGCTCTTAGAAACCTGTCTATATCCTTGCAAGGTTGTGCTGCCATTAAAGAAGCTGTGGGTGTATTCTGTGGAATAATATTATGTTATAAGAAATTCCATCAATTAACAAGCATTTCCCAGGCGTCCCCTATGAACATAGCATGGTGCTATGTGGAGAATTCCAAGAAGTAGAACTGGCCCAACTCTCAGGAGCTGTAAAGCCCACACTTAATACTCACAGAACAGTAGGGACTCCACTAAGTGTAGGGAGTATCAAGTGTAGCAGGAATTTGGAGGGGGCAGGAATAGGCTGGTCTATCTGGCCCCCATGACTAAGCTTCTTTGTGGACACAGATTGAGCCTTTATTCACCTTTCTATTCACCTTCACCTAACTTCTTCTTTCTCCTCCTGGCCCCACCCCCAGTCAGTTCTCCCCCAGAAATCATGCCAGGCCTGGACACAGTAAGCACTTTAATAAATAAATAAATCCCTGTGGACCACCATTTCCTCACCAGTGGCCTTGTTAAGACTTAAAAGTTGAACTATGTATGGCTCCTGCCTCCACAGTGTCTGCAGGTTTTCCTTCTTCCTTTTGGGAGTCTTCCCTCAGCTCGCATTGCTCAGGGCTGCACCCAGGAGCACCCTTCAGCTCTCCAGGGGCAGTTGGACTTATTTCTAAGGTCCAATCTTTCTAATGGTAGGCACAGCCCCAGCTGCACAAACCCCAAGAAAAGGTTTTTCTGCAGCCTGAAGGATAGAGCCAGCCTCAGAGGGGAAATAAGGGCAGCACCCCAGCTCTTTCCATTCATCAGCTATTATGGGATGGCCACATAACTCACCTCTCAAACCAGGATACATGTGACACTGAAAGCAGGGGGCTGCTGAGATGGAGGGAAGCTGAAAGTCCTCCAAGTGGAGGAAGCTAAGAAGCGACATTGAGGTGAGCCTGTAGGACAGGCCATCCTTATGAACACCGCACCTGTAAGGAAGCACAGGATTCACGTGTCCATGAGCCCAGTTAATATAAGGCATGCATTCCCTAAAATTGGCTACAGAGCATGAAAAATTCTTAACCACTTTATGCATAAAACACAGGCATAATAAAATACATAGACAGATACAATCTCTTCCACAGGAATAAAACTTTGTGGAGAGGGATGTGATTGGGAGAAGCTGGTTTAAAAATTTCAAAGGGGGTCAATAATAAAAAAAATATTGAGAGACACTGATCTAGGGGAATGACCCTGATTGAAAGCCAAGAGATAACAGGAACTTGGAAGAACAAGGGAAGTTAAACCCATGGGATCAGAGATTTAAAAGAAAGAAATTTTTGCCTCACCAGGGCCCTGTCGCATCTAGAGGTGACAACAGGAAGCATAAGGATGCACCCACTGCAGGCAGGGCTGGGGCAGCCCCATGTGGCTGGCCCAGGGGAAGCCGCATCCCAGGACAAGGCCGGGCTTGTTTTGGTTGAACATTGAAGTACGTGCTCTTTAAGACTGAATAGGTGGCCTGGTCGTTTGCCCCAGTCTCAGTAGAATCACCTGAGGACTGAATCCAAATGGTTATCATATTTCATAAACGTTGCCCTAACTGAAATATTGCCCTTATATAACCAGGTGGCTGCTGACATTCACCAGAGGCTCCTGGAAGAAGAAAGGGAATCCCAGCCAGCAGAAACAAGAGAAAAGTCTCCTCAGATGAATGCTAATAAAAAGGTCGCAAAGGAGCCACCCACACAGAAAAAGGCAGACAAAAAAGAGAAAGGTATCCATGGTTTTAGCATCCAGAACTGTGGATGCTCAAACCTCACCTTGATAGAAAACCAGCACTTAACAAAGCACTCTAACCTCTAAGCCACTAAATGCTCTTCACTACGTTTAACTTCGAGACCTAGGCTTCAGTGAACTGTGGTGTTAGTTGGCAAATCATATCACATACCTGTCCTACCTAACTTCTTTATCCAAACAGCCAAGTACATCCAGGGTCAAATTAACCTTGAGGACAGTTTGTACATGTTAGAGGAACTCCAAGTTGCGTGATCTGAGCAGTGAGTGCAAGGGGGCTGACACTTGCTGCAGTGACCAAGAGAAGTTTAAAAGCTCAATATAAGTGTGTTAGTTTAAAGTTCAATTCAGGTCTCAGGTTTTATTCAAGGATGTCCTTGTCTCCAGGGCCTCCTGGAAATTAAAGGGAAAGGAAAACTTGGGTTGGCTGAGAACTCCTCTTCACCTTCAGGATCAGCCCTGCCACCAATATTATCTTCCCCTCTGAATGCTTCTTCCACTTGTACATTTTTGCAGTGACTTAGGGTAAGAGAGGAAGAGATGGCAGTATGTGAACACAAGTCACTCCATGCATCTAATGCTTGTGATGTGTGTTAGGCACCTGCTCTGTGAAGCATGCTCTCATGGGTGCTGAGAACACAGTGGTGAATTTTAGGAAAACAAAAACTTGCCACCTGCCCAGACAGAGCACGGAGCAGCAGAGACACACATTTGGCCCATCATTGTTCTTTGGGAGGGAAGAGACAAATCCTTTTAGAGCAAAGTCACCTTCCTCCAGCTGAGGCACCGGGGAAACCCTTCCCAAGGGGAGTCCATGTAAGCAGCCATGGTAAGGAGTTAGGACAAAGCCCTGAGATCGGGGAGGGTGGGGCTGGGGTGGCACTTGAAGCAAACAGGAGAGTGGCTCCATGATAAAGGACACACGCCTTCAGTTCCTTGAAGATGATGATAATAAATGGCATAGGCAGCATTGGAAGGAAATTCTTTACTTTAATGAAATAACTAGTTGAGTCTAATCTCTTAATTTCACAGATGGTAAAATAGAAACCCAGGAGATTGAGTTCTCTTTCATCTGCAACTTATACACACATCCTCCATTGCAATGAACACCTCTTACTGCAGTTTCTTTGTTTACATTTATATCTTCCTCAAAAAATTTAAAACCCTAGAGGTAGGACCTTCAAGAACAACTTATTGAACTAAGCAGAATTATATAAAATGTGCCCACGACCAAGAATCACTCTGTCAAATTCTCAAATACCAACACATTCCTATTGCTTAGTTTTCCTATGTAACCACTGAAGTACTTGCAGTTAAGTACTAGTTGCAAGATAATTTAGATTACAGATTCTTGACCATCAGCTACATTTCAGCCATATCTTCTTGAGGTTATCCTCTAGTCTCTTCTCGATGAGGACCTGGGAAACCCATGGCTAATGTAAATAATCCTTGTGGAGTGGTCCTTCTGCAGGTGGCTAATGACACCCACAGTGTGTTGGGGTTTGCTAATATCTGTCCCCACACTCTGAATTGCCGCCTCTTTGGAGTCAGTGACCATGTCTGCACGTGCTGCACAGCCCCATTTGCCCATGACGCTCCACATCTGTGGCCAACACAGATACCATGTGGAGAGTTCTCAGGGCAAGGCCATCAAGATTTCATCACACATCGTCAGGACCAGGGTTTTCTCTTTTCCAGATCACCAGAGGTTCATAACTCTACACATTTTTCTTTGTACTCATTTTGTCCAAGTACCACGTGTATGCACTTGTCCACTGTGAGTTTATTCAGTGGGTTTGGTTGACTTTTCAGGTAAATCACCATCTGTGATAGAACCCACTCCTGCAGTACAGTCACTAGCGGAGATTGCCGAAATGGAAAAGAAAAATGAACTGAGACTCAAAATAAAGGAAGAATATCTTGCTGCCCTGCAGTTTGAAGGTAGTAATTGGAAAAAAACTAAGATGATCCCTTTTGGTAGAAAATAGACCACTAAGCCAACAGCCCACATGGACAGCTCAAACCGTGTCTATGAGAACACAAAGCAAACTGATTAAAAAGAACAGCATTCAGTTGGCTGTTTTCATGTGACCATATGAAGACTGGGTTTGATCGTTGTATAATCATCTGCTTGTTTCTCAAAAAGGAAAAAAAGAGAGACTTTGAGAAGGAGTTAGGAGAGCACTCACAGTAATTATAATCTCAAAGAATAGAAGCACAAAGAATATTGTAGAGTTGGTGTCATTTTACAGATTGAAACAAGGCTCGGGGCTACCTAACTAGGTGGTTTTATATTATAATAAGAATAATCTAGGCATCTCATCAGAAAAATAAACCCTACCCAGAGGTGAGCAGGCCCTGAAAGTGAGTTCTTGGGAGCAGAGTCCACAGGAGAGCAAGTGACAGATCAATAGTGTCCAAGGATCCCCTTCTCTTTGCATAGCAAAGACTCTAAAGGACAGTCTCCTTCTGGCTCCTCAAGTTGTCTTTTAATGCATTTCAAAGTGGAATTTGAAAAGATCAAGAAACCAAGCAAAAGTATCCTAATCGGAAAGCAACTGTGGTCAATACATTAGATGACAAAATCATACAATTACATCTTTGGGTCAGCTGGGACACATTAACTACTCAACAGCCATTAACTATTGAGGATGCTTTCCACCCCTTGCTTCTCTCCTCTTCTCCCTTCCCCTCACCCCACCACCACCTGCCTCCATAATCCCAAGAGTAAAATCTGAAGTAAGTTGAACTCAGGAAGATCTACAGGGTCAGGAGAGGCAGGACACATCTCCTCCACTGCCCGTCCCCAAGTCTGCTTTCGGTAAAGTCTGCTTCATCTTTCAGTACATTCATACATGATTCCTGCTGTGGTTAAATTCCTTCATTCACACAGTAAATATTTACTGGGTCTTCACTATGTGCCAGCCCTGTAGTAGTTACCAGAAACACACTCATATATACACAGACACAAAACTAACAAAATAAATCCCAGTCTAGAGGAAGTGAAATGTAAGCAATCCCTTATAGTATGTTGGGATATTGGATGTTGGCTTACAGGACAAAGGGTGTGTAGGGGGAGGGCTGGGGGTGATCAGGAAAGACTTCCCCAGCAGGTGAATCAATGCTTGAGCTGAACTGGATGAGCCGAATGTGGAGACGTTTGCCCAGAGCACAAATTGGAGCAGCAGTGGGAGGGGAGAGCAGAGTGAACTGCAGTGAGGAGCTCAGGAGTCTGGGGCATATTCTGGGAACAACCGACCAGGGACATAGGGAAGCCACATCATGGAGAGCCACATAGACCTTGCTAAGAAAAAGTTACCTTTTCCCTTATGGCAACTAGGAGCTACAGAAGAACTCTGAGCACAAGAGCAACTGTGATTACATGTGCAGGTGACACAGATCTCTCCGGAGAGTGTGGAGATAGATTTGGATTTGGGGTGGGGAAAGGAACCTAGAGAAAGCAGGACTGTGGCCATTGGGGTAGTTTAGGTGACATACCCAGTGCCTAGACTAGACCAGTGGTAAAGGAAACAGCAAAGAAGGAAGATTGGAAAGGTATTTCATAGGTAAAATCCACAGACTATATGATGTGCCAGGGACAGCAGCAAGCCCTGGGACACATGGACTTCAGTCTGGTTTTCCCAGTGCTGAGAAAGACTATGGCATTGTAATCCAAAAGCTCTGAAGTAGGGAGATCAAGAGACTTTGTACACTCTTCCCTTTTGAAAATAGGAAATTACCTATTTGTGTTTTTTCATTCCAGTTTATCTAAGAGCATATTACTATAAAGTGCAATAAGTATAAAGTTTAACTACAGTTTTGGTTTAAATTATCAAATGACTCTACCACACATTTCATTTGCTTCTCAATGAGATGGATGAGTGATATTCATCCGCCTTTACAGATTAAATGTGTGCTTAAAGCTTCACAGATTGAAGGATGATTGGTTTAAAATTAAATTCAGTTCATCAGAAAAGTGCATGTGCACATAATACATTTTCTAAAATCTTTATTTCTCTTTTTAAATAGAAATAGCCACACAGTTCCGACTTGAATTGATAAAGACAAAAGCATTGGCTGCCATTGAAGATTTAGTAACAAAGGTAGTTAATGTATATAAACTCATGGAAAAGTGGCTTGGAGAGAGGTACTTGCGTGAAATGGCCAGGTAAAGTACTGCCTGACTTGTTAAAAATGTACTTTGACCCTGGCTGGTGTGGCTCAGTGGGTTGGAGTAAATTCCTGTGAACTGAAAGATCGTGGGTTTGATTTCTGGTGCCTGGGTTGTGGGTTCAGTCCCCAGTTGGGGTGCATGCAAGAGGCAAGGACAGGTGTTTCTCTCCTTCTCTTTCTCCTACCCTTCCCCTCTCTCTAGAAAAAAATCAATAAGCATATCCTCCTGTGAGAATAAAAATAAAAATACACTTCGGTATTTCCTGAAAACCAAAGCTGGCAAAGATTTTTAAAGTATGTACAAATGCAAATTACCTTTACAAATAGAAATGTTGACCTTTTAGGAAATCACGTGTACCTTTGTATTGACCCTTTTCAATGGTAAATCATGTTTCAAAAGTTTGTATTGCAATATCCAGTCTTGTATATTATTTAAGAGTTTGGTTTTCACACTACTCAATAAAGACCTTAATTTACAAGGTAAGATGATAAGTACTTTTAAATATTTTTCAGAAGTGAGATAATGCTTCATATCTGTCTAATGCCAGATGTATTACCAGTCAGGGCCAACTAATGGAAAAGTGAGAAGCCATGACACCTGCCAGTCACATGGACCCCTCCAAGGGGTGACAAGACCCTGTGCTGTTTTCTGTTGGGTTCCAGAGGCTTTCCAACCCCCCACTGCTCACAAGGGGCAGTGAGTCTCATCCTCCTAGTTCTCCCCTCAAAGGAGTAAAGAAGCATCTCGGTAGAGTGGAAATAGCCATCAAGTGAGACTCCGGAAGCCTGACCGTCCGGGAGACCCGGGCTCCACATTGCGCACACGTTAGCAACGAGCCCAGCCACTCCCAGCCCACTTCATCTGGAGCAGGAAACACTCCAACCAGGGCACTTCACAGGCTTCTACTAGATCTAGGTTCTGATATACTCCAGTTCACAATGAATGTTTACTGAAACTTTGGAAGCTGTGTGCTGCAGTTGAATTGAAGAGTGTCTTTTGAAAGAAAACAAGTCATATAATTTTTAAAATTTTTAGTGCATGAATATTTTGGTATTCCCAAGTTAGGTAACAACACATTAAATATGCAATTTTTTCCATGTTCAATCTTTGTTGCAAGCTACAAACAAGATCCTTCCAGTAATACAGTGATATTGTGCATGTCTATAAAACGTCTCTGGCCTTTAAAATGGCCACTAATTAGAGCCAAAATTATAACCCCTAGTACAGCTTAAATTCATGCCCTAGGTGATTTCACCTCAGTAGCCATAGGGTATGGAGCTCTGTGTGACTGGCTCCATTGGAGCAGAGAAAAGGACACTCAGGAAAGTTAAGTAACATGCCAAGGACCCGTGGCCAGAGAGTGTCCTGAGACAGAGCGCAGTGTCCAGGCTCGTCCACTGTGCACAGTGGTCTCTACCTACTGCTGCTGCTACTAAATTTACATGTGCTTGTAGAAGTTTCATTCATTTTATAATTTATCCTGATTCCAAATAAGTGTATTATTCCAACAGTCATATGTTATAGGGTTTTTTTCAGGAATATAACCATATTTTGGTTCATACTTGCAATAAAATACAGAGTCTGGCACAAATAATATCCCTTTTCATTATAAAATCATAAGCATGTAATTCTGTAACATAACAATTTCACACTCAAGCACCGCATATGACACTTTAGGTGAAATGTTCAAAATTAAAACCATAAATTATTACACCTATATTATTACCCTACCAACCACACTCAAGCAGGCATTACTTCTGCTGGACATGGTGTATCTTGACATAATCTTGCTTATGTAGTAAAATATGTTCTAATATAATAGAATCATATTTAATGAAGTATCTTCTTGTGTAGCTTTGTATAAAATGTGTGGCTATGAGCTCTATAATGAGCATGTGTTTTGATTCTAATCTACATTTATTTATTTATACCCTGCCTTTTTATAAATGGATTTGAGGAGAAAGGAGAATTTTAAATCATCTTAGACTAAATCATCTAACTTAGATATATATATAATGTGCTAACTTTGTGTATATCTCTAATAAGCAAACAGTGTTAACCTAATAGTATCTTCATTGGGGATAACCCTCTTCCTTTTACCACTTTCAGTGTGGAAAAGTTAACAGAGGTAGCTCGCTATCACATTGAAACGTCTACAAAAATTCAGAATGAACTTTATTTGGACCAAGAAGACTTCTTCATTAATGGCGACATCAAAGTCTTTCCAGACCCCCCTCCTCCAATACGCCCTCCACCTGTGGAAAAGGAAGAAAATGGCACCCTGACCATCGAGCAGCTTGATAATTTCCGAGATCAGTTCTTAGAAATAGCACCTAAAGGTAAGACAGACAATTATTATGAAAAGAGCCCCCAAATGTCAATATTAACCAGGAGGACAATCACCTGCCCACAGATAAAATCAGCCCCCTGGGGTGATGTGGCCCTGAAACGATCCCTTGCCTTCTAGTTTATCTTATACTTTCTTCATATGACCTAGACCTGAGTTAAACTAACAGGGAAAAAACCAGTGGCTAATCCCTTGGCAGCATGGTGATCCTCACTCCTGGTAATTCTCCCCTGCCTCCCTGCTCCTGGCTGGCAAGCTAGTACGCTTGAGCAGTGCCCCATCTGGCAATGGAGGGACAGCCTTCATGCCCACTTCCAGTTTAAGCTTCGGATTGGGATTATGAGTTTGTGGAAGTGGATTTTGAAAATTATCAACCACTCTTAATCTCTCCCAGCAGGGGCCTTTGTAGTCATGATGATAGCCATAATACACTCCTGGATCCAACCTCAGACCCAGAGTTTGTATTTCAGCTAGAAGTTGAAAATCAATAACAAATAGCAGCTATAACTTGACATGTATATGTCTTAGAAGATAACTCTAGAGACCCTTGGGACTAAAAAATATCAATGAAAACATTTATCTTATTTTCAGAGTATGGTAGAAAACAACAGCTTTCAAAGTATGGAGGCCCATACTATGGTAGAAAACAAAGCTTTCAAAGAAAGAGGAAGGAAGGGAGGAGAAAGACAAGGAAGAAGGGAGGGAGAGAGTTATATTTTTAACAAAGTAGATGTAAAAGGAAAACCAATTGCCCTGGGGACTTTAAGTGAAATTTGAAAAGGCAAACAAAAAAAGAAGAAAATCTAAACATCTATTTAAGTTCTTTCTAGAAGAGAAGATGAACTTTATAAAACATGTTCAAGAGCGCAAAGCAAAGGAGACAATGTGCAGTGAGGTCGGTCAGGGAAAGTTTTGTGAAACAACACTTTGGGGGAGGAACTGAAGGAAGTAAAGATTTGATGGCAAGGACACAGAGGATATTTAAAGTCAGGGCAGAGCCGCTAGGAAACGAATTGATGTGACGCATGAGTTCAGGTGTTCCAGGAAAGGTCAGGAGCCGGCTCTGCTTCTCCTTCCCTACCCACACAAACTGCAGGTGAGCAGATGAGGAGGCCCCTCTGTCAGGGAACCACCTCCACCCTCCCCTCCTGGGGACATGACCCAGACTTAAGAATGTCAGTTGTCATTAATGCAGAATTTCCAGGGCTATATCATACTGTGGGACTTGAGGAGCTTGGTGGTTCAAAATGAATTACTGTCTCTGGGCAAGCAGTTGAAACCCTCTTCTGTATCCTTAACTCAGGATACTTGAAAAAATATCTATTGCATGTGTTGCTTCTAAGTACATGTGAAATACTTAGCTCAGCATTTGGGTAGTCTACCAATAGGAGTAATATTCACTGTTATTATTTATGCTAATGTTATAAAGGGAAGGCAAACCAGTAGTCATTCCATTTTCTGCATCCCAGAGTCATAGAATTAGAGGTTCTCCTGTGACGTTTTCAGAGTCAGGCTGAAAATGTCAACATGGCCCCTCCCCAAGCAAGTCCAGTAATTACCACTCACTCCTTTCCCCATCTCACCAGGCTCACCAAAGCATCCTCAGACTTTCATCTTTCTTCCACATTTCTGTGGTTGTTGCTCACTGCCTTAAGTGATACACAGCTCTCTATCTTTTAAGCGAAGTCTTTTGTCATATTCTTTCCAAGAATTGGAAAACAAGCCTTTATGACACCTTTCATTGTGTTTACCCTGGAACTCAACAATATCAAAGGATGATCTTAGCTGAAGTGGTAACAGTTCTGACACTATAGAGCCATTGGCAGAAAGTGGTACATTTCTAAACATGTGACCTGACAAAACTTCCTGCTTGAATTTGAAAATTGCTATTATTTCTAAGTTAAAAAAAGATAAGAATTTCCTTATACTATTTCATATATGCCAATGCAACCTATGGTATTTGGAATGCAAACTTCAAGGTCACTAAACTATATTAAAATAAGATGGACAAGTGGACTTTTTCCTAGGAAACAAGCACACATATTTGCGTGTGACGGTCTTTATGTTACTAAGCCTACAGTAACATCTTTTAACAAATTTGTAAATACTATTATTAAGTTAATATTAATAAGTGTTAATATTATTAAGTTACAATTTATAACTTTTAATTTTTTACATAAATAAAATTATAGAAGTAAATAGATTATCTTTGATCAAAAGGAGTGTCAGGCTATTTTAAGTACTTGCAAGTAGGTGCTGTCAGGACAGAAATGGCAGGAATTTAGGAGTTTTCTACTGAGTATTAGCTAATCTACTTGAAAATGGAAAGCCTTCATTAAAATAGTTCTTACTGAAGATAACAGAAAATTGAAAATGCACCATATACTGTAATGCTTATATTCAACATTCCTTTCTGGTCAAATTCTGCTGCTTGCAATGATTCTAAATCTCTTTTGGTAAAGCTATACTTAGACATAAAGTATCATTTCTTGATATGATTGTTACAAATATGCTGGGAAAAAATGACCATATGTGTGATAACCACACAAGGTCATGCAAAAGGACAACGAAACAACTTGCTATGCTAGCATTTTGTTTTTGCTGCCTAGTGAAAATTCATACTTTAGAATGTTAAGAGGAGCTTAAGTAAGAGGCAGCCACTGAATCAGCAAAACATTCGTTCCATCAGCTTTATCAGGAGTCATTCCCACAAGCACCCTCCCAACAGAGAAGGGACTTCAAGAGTATTTTTTGAATTATAACAGTAGCCAGTCCTGGCATGGCATCAGAAGCCACGCATCAAGCCCCACGCTAGCATTTCCATGGTAATTCACTTCTTACCCATGGCTGGAGGGGTAAGAAGACTCATCCATGGATAAGAAGAGTCAGGCAGCTCCATCCAAATCTACATCTTGTCAAATGACAGCAGTATGATCTTAGGCAAGTCATTTAACCTCTCTATCTCACTGTCCTCATCTGTAAAGTGGGAAAACTAATGAGGCTGTTATAAGTATTAAAATAATAACATACAGAAAGTGCTTAGAAAGTGTCTGGTACATAGAATGTACAAATTAAGTGTAATATAAGCCGTTATTACTTAATCCCATAATAACAGTGATATATTATTAGAAAAAAGATAGCATTATACAATATTAATACTAGCTATTCCTATTATTGTCCAAAATGTTAGGTCAGCATCCTGTAGGTACACATACCCTAATAACACTTGCATCACCCCCCTAGAACACTTACAGAAAAAAAAATTGTACCACCTGGTAGAACTAATCCATCCCATACTTCCCAAACAAAAACACTCATCTCGTAAGCTCTGGGTAGGTACATCTTGTCTCCAAACAGCAAGTGCCAAGCACATCAGGAAGATGGCCCTTCTCCAAGGAAGCTATTTGTAGCCTGTAGAGATTAGAACACTTTTGCAATGTTCCTCCATCCCCACTCAAACCCTAAGAACTCCCGTTTCTTATAAGCCCGTCAGTACTCCACGCAATGCTTGAGGAGATGCAGTTAGTTCATAGCTATTTGGGCTTCTGCCGAGAGGTTATCTGGAGAGAACACAGTACAGCTGGTTCTGTGACCTCACTCCTTCAAGAGAGGCAGCATGTAGTTCAAGGCCTGTAACATTGTTATGAAAACTGACAAGGGGCTCTTTTGCAGCCCTGTCTTGGGGACCCTTAGAAGCAGTGAAGGGTCTCAGAGGCAGAGAGCAGAGATGCAGAACTCTAGGCTGTAGTGGCTAAGCTAGATCATTCAGCTACATGGTTTTTACAGAAATTCAAATGAGAAATTCAAATGTAGTTATTGCTGCCTGTGTGGGTCAGCATAAGGGTTAGCTTGTAGGATTTGGACAGAAGCTTCCAGGAAGAGAAAGAAGTAGGGCTAGGACATTCCAAGCACAGGGGAAATGGGGTAGACATTGGTATTTTTGAGGTGGCATGACATATTTAAGGAACGGCAAACAGCAGCTAGGGCAAGAGGCAGGAGGTGAAGACCACAAAGAGGTTGTGGTAAAGTCACAAAGTCTCAAGTGGCTTACACAGGACACGCAAGAGAGGGTTGTGAAAGACGTTTAGAGCCAAGGGATGTGGAGCATGGACTAGAGAGAGGAGACTACGAGAGAACAGCAGATGCTGCTCTAGCTACAAAGCCTCAGCTACCTGAGAGGCAAGAGGAAGGGTGCCTGGCTTGTTGTCTGTAAGGAGTAACTAGAAAGTTCTGTGGCTTTGTGTAGGCTCAGTGTCTCTGAAAAAAATTATAAAAATAGGAGAGTATATGTTTGCCAGTAATTAAGCCCCATATTTTGATTTGAAAAGTGATTAAATTTGTCTGACATTTACACAAATCAAGAAATAAGGAAAGATTTATTAGAAAAAGTATGATAAAAGGAGAATTGATGTTATTTATTAACAGAAATATCTTGTCAAGGTGGCAGAATCTAAGGATCGTAGCAAGGAGTGTGGGCCGCATGTGCCCTATGGTGCCCTCCGTGGGTGAACTCCTTCCGCTAGATCAGATTCATATCACGGAAGTGCAGTAGTAAGTCTAGAAGCCTTTGGACCTGGTAAAAGTGTGGGCAGAGAGGTTCAGGTGTATCTTCAGGAAGAAACACAATCTCATGAAACCAGAGAATTTACGTTGAGCAAATGAATGTATGAGCTCAAAACTCAAATTAACACCTTCTGAAAAATCTGTCCACAAAACTAAAATCATCAAAGTGAACTAACTCATTAGTGAAAGTTCAAGTCCTTTGCTTTAGCAACCAGAGACTTCTTTTTTCATTCATTCTTTCACTCACGTCTGCACCAACATGCCCACGTGCAGAGCCGGCAGCCCCTGGGGCTGAAGGCCTACGTGGGGACCAGGAAGCCGATGTGCAGGTGAGAGACCAAAGGCAGAGTAGGTGTCCGCTCCAGGGAAGGAGACTCATTTTAAATGAAAACAGCAATCATTAGAATCTGGGGCAAAAAGGGTCCTGTCATAACAACAATGACTGCAAAAAGACATTAAAAGGCAAAATAGAAGTTAGATACATATAGGGCAGGAAGGGCAGAGGCAGAATGACTAATGTCAAAGGCTTTCAATTAAAGACCTTAAGAGAAATGAGACTGAGAAAATCAATTAGGAAAGGAGACTTATTCTTAAATACCTACCAAGTGCTTAGCACCCCTCTAGATGTTGTAGACACACAGGAAGCAAGTGTGTTTCACTCGGAAGAATTTAAAATCTAGTCTCGGAGTCAAAGCCGAGAACCCTAAGTGGTGAGATGAAACGATGCCCTGAGTGTGTGCGTCCACGGGAGGCGTTATAATGTAGCATCACACATGCACATGTCCCAACCTCTCACAGCACCATAAAGCAGGACCACAGAATGACCAACAGTGTCACAGAACTTGTGGGAGGGAGACTGGTGTGTGCTCTAGGCTCTCTGCCTTCAGAGGGAAACAAACTGGTATTGCAGGACTTGGTTTTGTGTAATTCTAATTTTTTTCTCCTTCCATCCAGATAAGTATACAGTCCCCTCTCTGACAAATAATCAAATGTCACAAGTTAGACCTTTGGGGGAAAGAAGAATAGGAGGCATGAAGCACAGCTGTTTTACAAACAGCCTGGAACGGGTGTCACAGCCTGACACCCTTTTTGTAACAGGCAGGCTCTCCCGCTGCCGGCTGAAGCGGGCCTGGCGTGGAGGGCCGTCCAAGGCAAATCTTGCAGACAAACTGCTGTGCGTGCCCGTTGTTCTTTTAGCTCACCACGGGAAGGAAATAACAGCAAAAACGGTGTCCTGGAATGCATGGAGAAATGAGTTCTAGAGTAAAGAAGACCATAGCCCCCTTTACCCTTATGAGCAACCCAAAATAAGGAAGTCGGTAAACATGGGGGGCTGTGGAGTAGGATGCCTGCTAGTGAACCCCAACTCCACCACTTATGAGCACTGTGTCACTGGGCAAATTAATTACCCTCTCCCTGTTAGCTAGTTCTTTTACCCATAAAGTGGTGATAATAGTTAATCAGTCCATTTTATTCACCATAAAGTAAGGATTCTGTGTTATAAGGATTACATTATATAAACCATTGAAAACACTAACCCGAATGCCTGGTAAGTAGTAAGCACTCGCTATGAATTTTTCCAGAAATAATGAGCAACTGTGGGGGAGCAGCCATTAAGCAGCACTGAGGGTAGACATTGATGAGTACTTAAAGTAACAATGTGGAGTTATTTTAAAGGCAGGGATTCTCCAGGCCACAGGAATCGAGTCACCGCAAAGCAGAAAAAAGCACGTTCACTTGACCAGTACCTTCCAAAGAGGAATAACCAATTTCTGAAAATCTGGCTGAAAAAATTCCCATGGCTCGTATATGATGAGATGCCGAACCTCATGTTCTGCGGCCTGTGTCGCAAGCACGGGGTGGCGTCCAGGGGAAGTCAAGCGAGCCTCTCTCGCGGCACGGACAGCTTCAGCGCCGAGGTCCTCCTCGCGCACCAGCTCAGCGAGGCGCACGCGCGAGCTTCGCTGGTGGAAGCAGCGGAGGGCTCTCCGGGGGACAGGGCCTCCTCGGAGCTGACGGTGAGGGCCTTGAGCAAAGTCACCCTCGGGAGAGTCGAGAACTTGTTCAGATCGTGCCACGCTCTCGCCAAGACTGGACGTCCCCTCAGAGATTTTATCTGGATGTGCGAGTTGGACGACATGAAGGGTGTCGATATTGGCCCCGTATTCAGAACGCAAAAATCAGCAAGAGCCTTTACATATTTTATTGCTGAAGTAGAACGGAGAAATCTGAGGGAGAAACTGGAGAAAAGTCCGTTTTTCTCTGTCATCAGCGACGGGCTCTCCGCCGGGGCGATGCAGAAAGCGGAACTTGTCTACGTGCAGTTCGCACACGCGGGGAAAGTGCATTGCCAGCTCGCTGGGGTACAGACAGCAGAAAAGAAGGATCCTCTGTCTGTCAAAATTGCCATTGAGAAGACGCTAGAGAGAAATCTTCAAGTGGGGCTGTCGGACCAAGGCTGGGCAGAGAAACTGGTTGGTTTTGGACGGGACGGTGCCCCTGGCTCAGAGGGAGAAAACAGTGGGCTGGCCGGGCTTTTAAGAGAAATCCAGCCCCGCGTGCTGACCGTGTATTGCATCGCACATCATATGGAACTCTCTTACAAGGCGGTGTTCCAGAGCGTTCACCTGTACGCCGACGTCAGGGACCTCCTTCGTGGCGTCCAGCACCTCACCCGCAGCTCGCCGCTCCGGAAGCGCCCTCCAACCCCTGGGCTACGAGGCCCGCGCCTGCGCCCTGCGGTGCCCGCTCCGGCGGGAGGCGGGGCTTGGCTGCAGAGACTCGGGGCGGCCCTGCAGAGCTTCCTCAGGGGATACCCTGCCGTTGTCCAGCAGCTGCGTTCAGTGAGTAACTTTGAAATACAGCCCTGTTTTAGTTTGTCAGAGTAGTGGAAAGTATTTTTATTGAGCAATTCGAAATAATAACTTGGAGAAGATAGACCACTATTTTACTCCCAACCTGCGTTACAGACAGGCGAAGGCAGGAGTGACACCAGTCGTCGGAAAGCCAAAGGACTGCTGGAGATCCTTCTCCGAGCAGACATCGTCAGATTTGTCCACTTCCTGGTGGATGTCATTCACGTGCTCAGCGTTCTGTCCCACGTCAGCCGGAACCGTAATTCTTCAATGGCAGACGTGTTTGCTACTTTAACGTCAACGATGGAAATGCTCAGAATGTTTCAAACAAGGTGAGCAGCCCGGGGTGAGCCAAGGGAGCTGGGAAACCATATTCCAGGTACTTCTTCACTGAAGGCTTTACTTGAGGGGATTTTGTTTCTCCCCAGACCAGGGCCCAAAGAACGTCGGGTAGATTCAGTCACACACTTTCACGGTAACTGCCTCAAAGACCAGGGAAGCATTTCTGATGTGAGAAACATGGTTTTAACACGTCTGATCAAGAGGCTGCAAGGCTGTTTCAGAGATGCCAGCCAAGATGTGGTGAAGGCAACTATGATTGGAAGCTTTAAATCGTGGCCCACAAAGAAGAATGAAGGTAACCTATATGCACTCACTCTGAACTGACAGTTCTTTGAGTGCTTTTTAAAATATATGTGATAATTTGTTTGTGTATTGATGGCAGATTTTGGAGAAAAGGAGGTGTCTATCCTGACTGCACATTATAAACCAGTCTTGGAAGCTGCTAATGTGCAAATCGATGAAGTGGTCACTGAGTGGAGCATGTTGAAGTCAGAGATTTATGACAGGTGAGCATCAGTAAACTAGTTGATATTTATAAATATTGGGTAAAAACTTGGGCATCTCGATCTTTTACATTTTTCACTTTCCCTCCTAGATTTCAGAACATCCGCAAACTGACATGGGATTTTGTGAATTCAGTTTGTTTACACAAGTATCCAAATATCCTGATGCTAGTGGACCTCGTGCTGACCCTCCCAGCAAGTTCAGCGGAGGTGGGGCGGGGCTTTAGGCAGATACAACTCACCAAGTCACAAATGTGTGCCAAGGTCAAGGCTGAGAGCGTGTCAGATCTCCTGATCATTCAACTGAATTCTCCAGACATTAACAACTTTGACCCCAGGAAAGCTATCCATTTATGGAGTACAAGAACACCATCTTCAACCAGTGATGCAAGATCTAATTCAGATTGCTCATCAAACTCAGAAAGCCATTATGAAAGTGATTAGTAATATGACAGATGTTGACTTCATCATTCAACATAGCAGAAATGAAAAAACTGTATTTTCAAAAGCCTGAAACTTAAAAGTAAAATAGTCAACAGTCTTCACATCAAATGCAAGACATTTGGTATCTTCCAGGCATACAAAGCAAAAGTCCAAAAGTTGGTTTTCCAGTAACTTTCTAATTCTACTTCAATAGTTACATGTTCTTTCAAAGTCTTTGGGTGAGAGGAGTATATTTCTAAGCAACAGTGTTATTTTGATGTCATCTTTCTGAGAATTATATGTAAAAATCATATCACTATATGCCTTGTTCATTTAAGTAACAGGTCAAATATTAAAATAGTTTTTACACATCACACTAATGTTCACAGGTAAACAACTCCTATGTAATTGAAAATATTCTCTTACAACACTTTGCTTGTGCCATGGTTATTAGAGAAGGAAACATTTTGTACATCTACCAGAATTTTTAAATACTTTCAGCCTCTTCATGGTTTCGAAAGAGCTTACTTATGGTTTCATATTGAGAAACATGAATGATTTATTTCTAACTTATCTGAAAATTCTAGTACCTCAGAAAGTATTCTCATTTCTATAAAATTGAATACTCAGGTTTGATCAAAAAGGCTAAAGAATTTATTTCTGAACAAACATCTGTGTGGCCAGTCATATCAAAGAAACAAATATTCTGCTCTCACTACCCAGCAAGTTACCTTCCAAATCTCAAAATTGTATATTTGGTTCGGTTTAAACCACTGAAATTTTAAAAGGATTATTGCATGTTCCTAAAGGTTAGAGAAAATGATGAAGTTTATTTTGGACTTTTATAAATGCTGAAAATTTAGATGTAAAAAGAAAAATTTGAGATGCTACGTCTATGTTTTTCACTCTTTGTATCTCTAAACAAAGAAGAATAGCCGTATACTCTGGACCTGAAAGATACTCGATACATGTAGGAGTCTCTTCTGGCTCAAGGTACCTCTGCTATGGGAATTAGACATGTTTAAAGTAGATTCATTTATTTTGCTTTCCTATTTCTTTTTAAATGCATGTGCATGCAATTTGAAATGAGAAACATGCTAAGCAGATAGCTCTGTTGGACAAGGTAAAATAGATTAGTACGTAAGAGCAAAACATTTGAAAGGTTAGTAATCTTTTATATAATACTTTGAAATAGTGAGCCAATTGTATTATTAAATTAACTCTCCCAATCCAATAATTAAACAATTCAAATCTCCCTATACTTATAAAAACCAATATATTCTGATCTAAAGAGTAAAATGAGGGTAAATGTGTTGCCTTGATCACTCTAGTGATGTGCACGCTTCTGAAACACCTTTATCCTATATTTACCAAAATGTTTTAGTCTAGCGCCCTACCGCATAATAGGAAAGCTTAGAATATTTTTTAAAGTTCAACTGATTCTGAGGAAAAGGTCAAAAAATACTCTAAACTGAAATATGAAGTCTCAGTAATTTGTCCAATCTGTAATAACATATTGCTCAGCCAAAAAAGACATTTTTGACTTAGCTGAGAAAAAAATAATGAGACAGCATCAGGAAATTGATTTTTGTTTTCATATTTTCAAAATGTCTTCTGCTTTGCTAAGGATTACTGCTTTAAATAATATTAATACCATGATTCTCTGTCATGTAATTTAAAAATATTTTTCATTGGATTATAGGCATAATAGGAAATAAAGCATTCACCGACATTCTTCTTGACTTGGTGACCCTGAACCTCGGAACAAACAGCCTTCCTAGTAGTTGGATGCACCTCACTCGACCTGAAGTAGGTATCAATTTTGTTTGGGATTTAAAGCTTTGAGAATTTTTATTTGATCAAGTCAATAGTTTTAAAATAACCAGTACTTGAACAGCAGCTGACATTTAGTGGTCAACCAATAAAAATTGAATGATTGATTGAAGGAACTTTCATTTAAGACACATGCTTAGTATTGGAAGAATGAGGGAAGATGCCATCAGTCAATGACCAGGAAGCTCAGCCCATGAGTTTGCATCTATTGCTGCCTGATGGAATGATCCTCAGTAGTAAAAGTAGACGATTCTGGCAGTTCTTGCTTTTCATTATATTCTGTTTCTTTAGACTGTATCAGAAGACAAAGTGGTTAAAGAGTATTTCCCTACAAGCAGGGCGGTGGGGCCCATCCACGACCACCACTATCACTTTTATCCCTCCCCTGTTGACAAGGTGCAAAGTTGTCTGGAGACACCTGTGTAAATTCGCTGGGTAACAGTGAGCAGAAACACACATGTCAAAGAGGTAGAAGGTGAAACACGTCCCAGGGTCTGCCGGGTGTAGAGTAGTCGGGAGAGCTCGAGGGCACGTTAGTCACAACCAGCTCTAATCACCAGTCTGAGATTCTGCTTTCTTCATGTGAATCTCTTCCTGAGAAACATGAGCAACAGAGCTTCCTGATAGAGTCATACAAACATTCCAATGGCATTTTCTGTTTCCCCCCAGTTGCAGGAGCTAACATCTTTACTGACAATAAACTCGGATTTCGTGGATTGGCGAAAGTTCCTGTTAGTGGCTTCGCTGCCCTGGCCCATCGCCCTGGAGGAGGAGCTCCTGGAGACCCTGCAGAGGTTCAAGGCTGTGGATGAGGAGCAGTCAGGCACCATCACCTTCCAGCAGTACATGCAGGTGGCTATCAACACCTAGTGGTGCGAAGACCAGGCTACTTTTGGCCTAAGAAGTAAATAGAATCTAACTGGTGACCTTTACCAGAGCAATCCTGGTAGAGAGCAGAATCCAGACCACATTGGACTGAGGAAATGATGAGGCCTCTAGGAAATGAAGATAAGAAAAACCAACTCACTTTTGAAAAATTTGAGTAAGGAAGGAATGAGCATGAAATCTAACTAGGAAGGGCTTGTATTGCTCATTTTGTGTCCATTAATTGAATTCATCCCGTTGCTCACCATTTCGCAGTGCTGGTACACACAAAAGACAGACACAGGTATGGGGTGCCCATTTTGAAATAGGGTGTTATCCTCTAGGTGCCCGCATCTCAAATGTAGGCCACCACTGAAAGATCATGCCCCTCTGGCTTCTCTTTTTCCTTCCATAATTATTGGATGGAGTGCTTATCGCTGGCCCTGAGGTTCTCACACTCACACAGCTGAGCCAGAGGAAGTAGCACTTACATGTTGAGAAGGTTCCTTCACAGATGATAAAAAAAAAAAAGTGTTCAGCTTACTAGGCTCTGATTTATCTCCCAAGGGGGGGCAGTTTATGAATTCTATCACTGTCCTGGACTTACAACTTGTAAAGATAATTTTGTTTAAACAAAACAGCAAAGCAAAACTTACTCTGTTTTTATCATTGGCGTAAGACTTTTAACAGTGGTCATTGTGCAATTACCAGCCTTCACTATTTACAATATGTGCCGATTAACACAGGATATTGATTTAAACATCCTTTTTCACAAACATGAACCAAACAAAGGGTGTTAGCCTTTGTTTCACCAAAGGTTTCACCAAAGTGCTGCACCAACACGAGAAAGTTCCCTTACTAAAGGTGTGACTTTCTTAGAGAAAGCTGGCTGCTGCATTTAATAGAAACTCAGAAATACTTCCGTGGGCACCGCCTGTTTTGGGAGCAGTTTGATTTCTGAGCTCTGCACTCTCCTCTTTCCCACAATTCCCCGCTCTTCCCACTCCTCAGGTGCCCCAGGACCAACAGGCCATTTAGAGAGGCACACTTGACCATCCCACATCATAACTTTCACAGATTTCCAACACTCACCAGCTCACACACACAAAAAGAATTATTTTATGGAGAAAGTAAAACAGCTTCTAGGGCAACATTTCGTAAGATTTATTGAAAATGCCACATTAGAAAAATAAAATAGTATAACTGCATTGCTGAGATGAAGTTTTCTGAGAGAAAAAGCCTCTCTGCTCTGTTTTTTATTTTGTCTGTCTTTTTCTTTCTTTTCTTTTACTTTTTTTTTTTTACTAATTGCAAGTTCACCACAACAGCCACATAAGAGTGGGCTGATTTCCCCAGCTTCTAAAATGGAATGAGATACAAGGTTCGTGAAGTCAGCTGGGCTGCATGCCTCATCTAAGCAATGCGAGCATAAAAGCCCACATGCCTGGTGCTCCCATCCCTTCTGCAGCTGCTGTAGGCTGCCTCTGTGGTGCGTGCGTGTTTAGTCACACTCAAGCAGGATTCTTTGATGTTCAACTCTCAACTCATCTTCTGTCGGTGAGAGTGCAGCTTATTGTAGGCTTAATGAGTCAGACGTTCTAGGATTCACACAGTGCAGGACTCATTTTCCAAGGAAAAGAAAAAGTCTTTGGCCATATTTCAGCAAGAGAATGCTAATGACATTTCCATATTTGGGGGACAAATAGGCTACCCAGTGTAGCAGGATGCGGTAGACTGAACCTTGCTTTATCAATTTAAACCCTACTAACAGGTTCACGTCGACCATTTCATATTGTAAACATTTTCATGGGTGACTTTTCAAAAACCATAAGTTGGTTTCCAATTAGGTTATTTTTTTAAATGTGGCCCTCTTATGCGTGAAACATTTTGAAACAGTTTTCTAGTTTATGAAATATTATAAACGTTTAGAAAACTAATAAAAGTGAGCCGTTGGTTTCAAGAACCAAGGAAGATTTCTATGCTTGAAAACCACTGGATGTGGAGTTGGTAGTGGTTGAACCGTGGAAGAGAAGGGAGGGATCCTATCTCTGCTTCTTTGTTTCCTCTCTGGCTTCTTTCATCATTGCCTCTCTGTCACTGGTTTTCGGCAATTTGATTATTGTGTTCCTTGGTCTAGTTTTTCCTGCTTGGGGTTCACTGAGCTTCTTGCAACTGTGGGTTTTTAGTTTTTATTTAATTTGGAAATTTTTCAGGATATTTTTTTTCCAAATACTTTTTCTGCACCTTCTGCCTTCTCACAGTCCAGGCATATGTTTATTGCCCTACGGGTCACTGATGCTGAGCTCATTTTTTCCAGGCTTTTTTCTCTTTATTTTGTATTCATTTCTATTTCTTTGTCTTCAAGTTCACTGATTATTTCCTCTGCAGAGTCAGATCTGCTATTAACACCACCTAGTGTATTTTTCACTTCAAGTATATATTTTTTATCCCTAGAACTTCAAGTTGGCTTTATTTAACATCTTGAATTTCTTTCTTATTGTGTGCATGTTTTCCCTCATGTCCTTGAACAAAGGAAATATATTCAGAATGGCTAAGTGAACATTATCTTTATTCATTCTATCATCTGTGTTCATTTCTATTGATTGATGTTTCTCTCTGCTATAGGTCTTTTATTTTTTACCTTTTTTGCATGCCTAGCAACTTTATATTTGATGCCAGATATTGTGAGTTTTACATTATTGGGTGCTCAGTTTTGTATACTTCAAATATTGTCAGACATGTAGTGATGTTATTTGGAATCAATTTTATTATTTGAAGGTTACATTAAGAGTTGTAAGGATGTGTCAAAAACCATTTGACTATATGTGTGAGGGTTAATTTCTGGGCTCTCTGTTCTATTCTATTGATTTTCATGTCTATTTGTATGCCAGTATCACATTGTTTTAATAACAGTAGCTTTGTAGTAAGCTTTGAAATCAAAAAGTGTGAGTTCCTCAGATTTGTTCATCTTCTTCAGTATTGTTTTGGCAATCTGGTGTCTCTTAAAATTCCATATGATTATTAGAATGGGTTTTTTTAGCTCTGCAAAAAACTGTCTTTAGGATTTTGATAGGGATTACATTGAATCTGTAGATCACTTTAGGTAGTATCTGCATCTTAACTATGCTATTTTCCATTCCATAAACACAGAATGCCTATCCATTTATTTTCAGTCTATTTTACTTTCTCTAAGCAATGTTTTCTAGCTTTCACTGTACAAGTCCTTCACCTCCTTGGTTAAGTTAATACCTAAGTATTTTATTCCTTTTGATGTTATTGTAAATGTAAATGTTTTCTTAATTTTCTTTTTAGATTATTTATTGTTAGTTTACAGAAATGGAACTAATTTTTATGTGTTCATTTTGTACCTTGTCACTTTGCTGAACTCATTTATAAGCCATAATAGTTCAAAAAAAATGATTTGTAAGAGTGGGTCCAGAACTGCCTTTAGTGTGGGCCAATCTGGCCCAACCACCATGGCCATATCTACTCAGTGCCTTACATATCAGGAGGCCCTCTCACTCTGCCTGTGGGCAACATGATCTCTTCCCAGCCCTGTGCGAGTCTCAGGAATTGTTCTGCCTACTCCCTTATTGTGCTTCTTTCCCCAGCTTCTGGTATTTTACACACACACACACACACACACACACACACATTGGCTCTTCATCGAGATGTGAGGAGATCCCTCTGCAGATCTCAAGGCCTCTCTCTCTCTCTCTCTCTCTCTTTCTTTCTCTCTCATTCACACACACACACACACAGACACACACACATTATTCCCTGAAACTTCTAGCCATCTTGGCCTCCTTCAAGTCCAGAGTCTGTCTCATCAACTCAGCCAGACTGCCAGGCTCTGTCTGGACAGCCCTCCTGGCACTGCGGCCCGGGAACTCCCTCTAGGCTGGAGAAAGAGTGGGTATTCTCTTCTGCTTTCCTTCTGTCAGCAACTAGTGCACTGTGCTGTCTGTTGTCTAATGTATGAAAACACAAGTATCATATATGTTTTCCACTTCTTGTTTTTTGAGGCAGGAAGATAATTCTGAACTCTGTTACTCCATCACATTCTAAAGCAAGATCCTGCCTGTCCTCCTCATCTCTCTATTCTCCCAGAAAGTGGCACCTACCCTCCAGATTAGTCACTGGGCCAAGGTCGCCTCCTGATCAGTGCAAAAGCACTTACATCCAAAGCCAGGCCCATACTGGATGTAGCTGCTTCTGAGTCTTCTTCCTCATAGGCTTTCACACAGCCAGCCTCTCCCAGCCCAGCACCCTTTTGTTCCAAGTGAAAATAAAACTCAGTCCTCACCTCTGGGGGCTGCGTCCCCTTACCATCTACCCAATGTCACTGCAGCCTCCTTTCATACAGGTGCTTCTCAGAAGGAAAGAAGGCAGAGACCAGAGACCAGAGTCAGGTTCAGTAAACCAGTGGCTCTTGGCAGCGGCAGTGCTGAGAGCAGGTTGTCACTATGGAGATGGCAAGGGAGTGAGAACGGGCAAAATGCTTAGGTAGATGAAGGGCTTACCATGTACAAAAATTAGGCTTAATGAGACACAGTCTTTGAGCCCAAGGAATTTAATAACTGATTTTCCACAGCAGACGTGAATTAAAACACCCAAAGGAACGAACTAATTGCCAAATGTAAGATTTGAACAAGTCAAATTAAGTTCATAGCAGAGATTAGGGAGGGCCTCCTGGCAGAGGTGTGATCTGAGCCAGGACTATGTAGTTTACATGGGCAGACAAGAGGTCACCTCACATAGGAGAGTGACATGAATGAAAGAGTGAGAGTAGGAAACAGTCTGAGCAGAGACTGATATGACAAGATTAAGGTTTTGAGAAAATTGATATGGATGCATGGTTCAAACTAAAACAAATAAAAGGAAGACTAGAAACAAGAACAGCTCTGAGGTTGCTGGGGTGGCCAGGATGGAGTAATGAGGCTCTGCAACAGCATGGGAACGGAAGGGAAGGAGAAATGGATGAGGCTCTGCCCAAGGGGAACCAAGGGATTTCGTAATTGGTGTTAGATACGGGCTGAGAAAAAGTGATGTCAGTAAAAGGTAGGCCTTTGAGCTCTTCAGTCAGTCAGCCAGTCACTCAACAAAGATTTTCCAATACCAGCAATGTGTTCCCAGCACCACCCTGGGCCCTGTGAACAGACAACAACACAGGCAGACGTGTGACTGGCGAGCTGCTGTCACAGGTGCAGGGCCCCCCCCCCCAAAAAATAATGCTATGCAAGCAAAATCTAGGGCAGTGACCTACAAGCTTCATCCCATGTTCCAAGTTCAAATACCACTAGCATCCCTAATATGTGGGTTTTCCCTTACACATTTTATATGTGTACTATTGCATCGATATATTGGGTTGGCAAAAAAGTCCATTTAGTTTTTTCCATGAAAGAAAGACACATTTTTCATTTTCACCAGTACATTTTTTGAGTTGGATATTTTGAGTATGTCGGCTATCTCCCACTATTGGCTTCTAGTGCATTGAGACCAGGGATGCTGCTAAAAATCTTCCAATGCACAATACAGCCCCACAGCAAAAGTTATTCAGCCAAAATGTCAATAGTACCAAGAAACTTCCCACACCGCATTTGACACGTTTGATCAGTCACAGCACCTTCTCCTTTTTTGCATTTTTACCTTCCTTAAATAATAAAGCATAATAAGCTGAAAATGTTGCATATTTTTCCCATCTCCAGTATTAAATTCACCAATTGCACAAAATTCACCTATTTTGAGGAGTTTTTTTAAATGCACACTGATATGACTGCTGTCATAATACAACTGAACAAAAATTGTTTCAAAGCCAATCGAAGACAACTAAGCACTCCTGGAGCCATTGTATGGAAAAAAACTAAACAAACTTTCTGGCCAACCCAACACATTATCAAATTTCCTTAAATAAAAATTGCAAAAGAATCGGCTCACAATACATGTAAATGTTAGTTCTAGTATTTTCTCCTCCGTCCCATGGGCTCTTCAGCCCACTGCAGACACCTACCTGCACAAGACGGGTTCAGTCTCTGTGACTTCTAAAGGAACAATTACATCTCAGCATAACACACGAATAATTTTCTTTCTCACTTTGTGTATAGGCTGGTCTCTGGTTCACGGGGGATGAAGATATAAAAATTCCGAAGGACCCTTTCGAACCCCTGCCATTCAATAGGCAGGGGCATCTTATAGAGGTAATTACCCGAGGTCACTGCAACACTGACCAATTTCTTTGTCGTTTCTTCCACTTGTGTGACTTGTTTTAGACACACTGCCCGCCTCCAGCTCCTCTGCTGTGTCCGCAGAGTACAGGCTCACACACTCCCTAAGCGGCAGCACAGAGGAGCCCTGGGGAAGGAGCAGGGCCGAACTCTCAGGGTCCTACCGTTCCTTCTCTGACTGATCTCGGACAAGTTCCACCACCTCTCAGGCTTCTCTCTTCTCATGTGCCAAATAAGTCAAGAAGTTACCACATTTGTCTCTAAGTGTCCTTCCAATTCTGAAAGCCTGGGATAAAAACTGTCATTTCACCAATGTACATTTTGGTTCATTTCTTTTTGGCTTTGACTGACATGCACAACATAACAAGGCTTGGCCTACAGTATTGCACACAGCCTATCAGATTTTATTGTTATCAAAAATGTTATTATCTTCAATAGGAATTATTGATGATGATATTATAATGATAGTGGTAATATGTTGACAATAGTAATAATGTTAATATTATTATTACCTTTTGTTTCTGAAGCCACAATAGAAAGCAATACCTTAAAATCTAAACATTATTCTGACTTGAGTATAAATGTTTAAAATATAAAAGTATGCATAACACAGCCAAACTCAGTAAGATATGACCAGACCTGAATGGTGGATGTAGATATCACAGCAAACTATATATATCGATTATTCAATTTCCAGCCAACCATTAGTCCAAAATTGCAGTACAAAATTGAGCACGACTCCAATTATAACCTCAAAGTGGACAATTTCCTTCAATGGGATGCAGATTTTTTTTGCACCTCTGCTACATGCTAGCAGAGAGCAGGTAGGAGAAAGGGTCAAAGAATGACCCTGAGGGTCCTAGACATGATACAGGGGCAGCTTTTTGTTTGGACTGTTGCTGGCTTTTTACAATGGGAACCTGGAGGACTGAGATCCATTCTCCTGTAAAGCTTTGGGAGGTTGGCGGACTCTAAATGGTTTTGTGAACAAGTCTGCAACAACATAAATGGGTTCTTTGATCCTTGGGAAGAAGCCAGCAGCCTGAATAGCACCTTCCTTTCCAGACAGAAGTTTTTAGAATGCCAGTCCAGGGCAGAGCCTTTTAGCTGCTTTCCCAGCCGCTAAAGCCAGAAGGCAGCCAGTGGGAGTAAGTCCCAGGGATGCAAGGCAGCAAAGCAGGAAAGGACCTTTGGGTTCCAAGGAAGGGAGGGGCCCCCGCCTGTTGCTGTCCAAACTGCTGAGAAGTGACAGGGAGGAAAGGGACAAAGCTAGGAGCAGAGGCAGGACTGTGGAGCCTGAGAAGGAAGTGCTGTTACGGGTCAAGGATGGCTGATGTGTGCGTGTGTGCGCATGGTGTGTGTGCGTGGTGGCTGTGCATGTGTATGGTGTCCAGAGGACCTAAAACGAGGGAGGAATGGTGTTTCCCATCCCTCCCTGCCTCAGGCTCTGGGTGCACAGCCTTTTGTAAATCTCAGTGCTCTTAAACCGGGCTTAAAACCACAGGCTCCAGTGCTAACAGGTTCTGAGGTCTTGATGGAGTCACCTAAGCTCTCTGCGCCATTTGTCCCCTCTCTGATGGGGCTGTTATGGAGAGTGTGTGATTGGTCCTGTAAGCTGAACAGACACTAACCACGCTACCTATGCATGGTGAAAGAGCGGTTAATGATTAACATACTGAAGAAAGAGGTGCAAGGGGAAAACGTGGGGCAAGTTTACTCCGTTGGCTGCAACATGAACAGAAAAGCCAAATCAGGAAGAAAACAAAGCCCGTGAGGAGGGAATTCTGAGGGTCAGGACCCTTGGACTCTGGTCTCGGCTCTGTCACAATGCACTGCAGGGCCTCGAGCAGGTCCCTCCGCCCCCCAGGGCCCCTGCACCTCTCAGAAAGAAGGGCTGGGCTTCAGTCCTAGGTTCCTCCAGCTCCCCTGCCTCATCATCCGCGCTCTACATGACCCAGGGCCTGTCTCAGGCCACACCCAGCAGGGGCCCCTGGGGACAGGCCACGGCCACTGTCCAGGGGCTTGGGTGACTCAGAGTGCAGACCCTGGATGGAAGACCCAGCTACGCCCAAAATAGGAGCCCCCAGACACATCTGTGCTGCAGTCACACCGTTGTCCCCCAACAGTGACAACAGGCAGCTACTGACGAGGTCAGCAGGTCTGTACCAGCTCCCTAGCTCCCTACCCACTCAACACCCGGAGCGATGATGCCTCTGAGTAAACTGTCCCAGTGTTCTAAAGCAGTTCTTAGGGATCTCCTGAGAGAAGTCCATTGACTTTTGCTGTATTCAAACTCACACTGTTGTCTTAATCTCTTCTCCACCGCTCTATCCATGTGAAATTCTTCCATTACTCTATGCATATTCGTTGAAGCCGAGCCCATGGTGTGAAGTACTGACCATTTGCTGACAAATCCCAAATGTCTGTTTCCACCCAAAAGTCACAAATGTTAGACTCCTAGATGCACCTGCCCACGTGGCATCCTCACTTGAATGTCCTACTAGACATCTCCCACTCACCATATCCACAACCAAGAACCTGATCTCCCATCCCCGCTGCCCCACCATTCCCATCTCCACCTAAAGCTCTGTCTATACAGTCAGTGGCAACTCCGTCCTGTCAGTTGCTTAGGCCAAAACCCCAGGAGTCATATTCAATCCCTCAGGAAATCCTGGTAGACAGAATACAGGGTCTGGCACAAATAACAACTTTTTTATTACAAAATCATAAGCATTTAATTCTGTAACATAGCAATACCACACTCAAGCACACCATATGGCATTTTAGGTGAAATTTTCAAATTATAACTACAAATCATTACACCTGTATTACTACCCTACCAACCACATTCAAGCGGGTGTTACTCCTGCCAGACCCTGCATATCCAGGATCAGACCATGCCTCTCATGCCCCATTGCTGTCCCTGGAACAAGCCACAGTCAACCTCAGCTGGGTGGCTGCAAAAACTTCATGATGTCTCCCTGTTTCTCCCCTTCCCCAGCTCAGATCACAGGCAGATCATGCACCCTCTTCACACCATCCCACAGCTCTGCCTATTGCTCAGAGGAAAAACAGAAGTCCTTAGGAAGCCAACCTGGCTTTGCGTCTTCTGGCTCTTTGTCCCTCTCTCACCCCATCTCCTGCTGTTCTGTCCCTGCCTACTCTATCTTGGCTGCATGGGCCCACTCTGTGCTGAGCGATGGGCTAGGCATGCACCCACATAAGGACATTGGCCTCAGCAGTGCCCTGTGCCTGGCACGCTCTTGCATGGGCTGTCCTAAATCCCTGCCCCTTCCAAATCTTTGTCCAAATTTCAGCTTCTTTCAATAGACTGTATTCTGCTTCCTTGTTAACAGAAATAATGATGTGTTATACCTGCATAGAATTTATCAGACCAATTCAGTGTAAATGCAACTAAAGTTCAGTGATACATGTAAAAGAAATAGGAGATAAATACCCAAGGACAATGTCATCTACCTGTTAGTGTTAGTCCCCCTCTACTCCTAGTCCTACTGGAAATCCCTGAAGTAACTCAGAGGCGATAAGAAGACGAAGGAACTCACGGTCCTGGAGGAACCCAGCCTTCGCGTCAGAAAGAGCATTGAGCGTCTCAGCCTGGCTCTGTGCCCGACTGACAGCAGACACTCAGCAACCATGTGATGACAGGGTGGCTGAAGGAATGAACTTACAGGTCCCATCCACCCTGATTCTTTTTTGCTTTATTAGCAGAACAGATTTTGTGCATTTCATTTTTTCTATAAAAGTTATTTTTATTTGAATTTTTATCAGATCTGTCAAATATCAGAAATTTCCTCTTCCATCTTCACGTGTGTCTAATTAAATTTGCTCATCATTATCAGGATTGCTGGTGGCAGAGAACAGCATGGTAGCTCTGGATCAGGGCACTCGCTTCTCAAAGTGCAGGCCAGGACCAGGCACCGTGGAATCACCTAAGCGTTTGCTAAATGCTTGGAACCCTAGGTTGCCCCAGAACCACTGCTTGATTGGACTCTGTGTTTTGAAAGGTTCTCCAGGTCACTGTATGCACAGGTTTGAGAAGAGCCAGTCACTTCCCCAAACAGTACCTTGTCGGCTTTCGGTATGGCCTGTGCGCCCCAGGCTTCGGCCTCAGCTTTGTAGGGCCCCAGAGGATGTTAAGTTCCCAAGTCCTAGTTCCCCATGCTGACAAATGCATAGGACACTGTTCATAGAGCTGACCATCCCTCCTGTCCTTAGAATGAGGGAGAGACTTGCCAAACAAAGTGATACTCAGTGGTCAGCAAACTCCCTGGAGGTGAGCCCACCCCGGAAGAAACCACATTACTGTCCATAGTTTACATACGAAGTTCAGAGCAAGGTGGGCCAGTTCAAAGACGTTTATGGCGAGAGTCCTGGTGTCTTTGGGCATTGTTCTCTTCCCTTCTCCCCACCCCCACAGAGAGGGGTGTACCAGAAGCTTCACGTTCAAGAGTCAGGGCCCAGTTTGTCAAGACAGCACTGAGGACAGATAGAGGGGTCCTTGCTCTTGTGGCCCCCTTTTCCTGCTTTACAGGGAGGCCCCACCCTCTTTAGTGACACAGTCTTTCCTAAGTACGTTAATACCATTGGTGCGCACATGGTTTTCTTTACCATTAGAATTCCTCGGCCTATTTTTTATGTTTTTTTACTTGGCATATTCTTCATTCAGTACCATTTGTTATGTTGGTTTTACTGATTCAGTCCTCAGAAAGTGACCTTATTCTAAAGCTGCTGGAGGCAGGGCTTCATTGCCTGTTTGTCTTCTGACTACTGTGGGCATGCAGTATATGCTTGGTGAAATTCCTTTTGTGTGACAGTTTTTCTTTAGGCTGTTTGCCGACTTTGAGAAGGATCCACCCCTGCTCGACTACACATGGATGCTGCTTTATTTTGCTTGCCACCCGGATCCTGTGGAAGGGGTCTACAGGGCCCTCAGCGTGGCCACTGGAACTCGTATCTTCCAGCCAATCGAAACTGCTACTGTCATTGCAGAAGAGGTAACTGAGTTTCCGAAAGGGACTCTCACTGGGTTCTGGAGGGGGTGGCCAAAGATCCTAAACTTCCAAAAACAAAGACCGTGTTCTTTTCATTTTCCTATTTTCCTGGGCACCTAACACAATGCTGTATATATACTAGGTCTTCAAGAAAGCCTTATCCAATTGGACTAAGAACTGGTGCCCACTGTCCAAAAAAATGCTTCTATAGTAAAATTGAAGTTTGCTCGAAGTTCCTTGCTGGCATCAAATTGTCCCTGCAAAGGACAGCCTTCATTGGCAGGCAGTGCTCATCCTGATCAATGAGAAAGAACTAGATAGTGATGCAATCGATTTGTCACACTTTAGGGGAATTCTGTGTCAAATGAATTCAGGCCTTCGACGCACCCCACGTGTACATCACACTGATCGTGTTTCAGGCCAAAGCCCAGCCACCTGCAATCCACAGGCATTTGGTGTCACCTGTACCCAAGGACAAAGAAGCTTAATATCCAATAAAATCTCCGTTCCCCTTAGAGTTCTAAGGGGTTGGCATTCCCTGGCTTTTTCAGGTGGAAAAGCCCCAGAACAGGGTAATTAATGTACTTATTAGGTGCCCGCTGGCATGAGTTTTTACTCTTTAGTCTTTCCAGGCCTGATCTTTCGGGTATAGAGCTGTGACCCTCAGGGTGAAATGCTTTCTCCTGTTCTTCCTTGGTAGACTCAGAGGGGCGGGGCGACCCCCCCCCCCCCGGTCCAGATCCCTCGGACACCCTAGCTGCACCTCTTTCCCTTTCATGCATGTTGTCAGAATAGGGTATGCTGGGTCCCTCAGGGGGCAGGGGGTGGACTGGGACATCCCCGTGACAGCTTTCACATGTGGGAAGAAATGGGCTGCCTTGGACACAACCCTAAACTGTGTCCCTGAGCAGAGGGACAGGCCGTCCTTTCCCCTCCCATCAGGGCCAGAGCAAGGCCAGACAGATGCCAAGTGCACTGACAACTCAGGTGTCTCTGTGGAGAGACATATAAACAGAGGCCTGGATGAGGGGAGGGAGTCTGGTGGGTCTCTGAAGGAAGAACACTTCAACTGAAGACTGCCATTAATGCAAAAGCTCTAAAGTGGTGTCATGCCTGGTGTATTCTGAGAAACAGAGAGTCGGCCATTGTGGTTGGACAGGAGTGAGCTGGAGGAGTGGCTGGAAGGGAAGAGTGATGGGGAGAGAGCTCAGAGGCCTGGACTCTGCCAAGAGTCGGGGTGAGAAGTCACTGGAGCCCGGCTATCTCACGGACAATGTGTGGGGTCTCTCTGGCTGCTGTTTTGAGACCAGACTGCAAGGGGGCAAAAGAGACAAGAAGGAGCTAGCTATTCAGGAGGTGGCTTGCTTATCTATCAAATTCTTCTGCTAAGTTATTTCTACCTTGAGTTGGGGGCACCATGTTACCCCAAAGCAGTGGCCACATAACAGCTGATGTTTGTAAACATGGCAGAAATGAAGGGAGGAAGAGAGAGGAAAGGGAGCAGACTCCCATCTCAAAGGTAAAGCAGAGGAGAGCAAACATTCCAGGCAGAGGCTAAAACAAGATCCAGGAGCCTTCAACAAGCCAGATAGAGCAGGAGAAAGCAAGCCTGTCCTAGAACTGTTGCCACAGCAACAGACAGCTGCCTTGGTGGGTAGCAGCCGAGCCAGCTAGTACAGAGCACTGAATCCCTCCTATCCCTGAACCACTCATGCAGAGCCAGCCACTGCCCCCACCCAGGAAGCAGCTCCCTGGGAGTGTTTCTCTCAGAGCTCTTTGAGAGCCCGAGGACACTGCCACACCAGAACCGACCCACAGCCACTGAACGACGGTGAACCCGTGAGAGGTAGGGGATGGAGTGCCTGTGTCCTGCACCACACATACAAGCTTGCTCATGGCTTGGAGTGAATCCTAGGAGCTTTTGACATACAGGATCTACCACCTCCCTCACTCTTGCTCCCGCCCTGTCCTGCCATCTTGCCTCCAATTACGTCGCTCTGTTTCTGTGCCCTCTCCAACTGTGTTCTAGTTTCCCGAGCAACCTCGTCCCAGGAAGCCACAATGAACCTGCTCAGAAATAACACCTCCAGCACATCCGTATTCATTCCCAAGGCACTGAGCCAGGTCTCTGCTTTCACTTTCCACATAAACGACTAGAAAACTCCCCCAGTATTTCAGTTTTTCTCACTCTGTTTCTGAGACTCAGACTTCTGTTCGATGTGGCACAGACTTCCTGTTTAATCCACTTCTCCTTAGGTCATTTTAAAGACATTCAAGAGCAAAGCATTAACAAGTATGCACTAGTCCCAATGAAACTTGTAATGGGTTGACATTTTCAGAAATGTTTTCCTGACCGATGTGGTGTGGGGTTACGGCGTTGGGATTTAGTAAGTCGTGAGCTTGAATCGTGCACATTTTGAAAGTCCTGTTGAAACACCTCGACAGAGTGTTGGAGACTCCGGGTTCAAAATACAATAATTTTTATTCCAATTTGCTCTGCACTTTACCCAGATAAGCCGCGTTAGTGACTTGTTCTGCCTCTGAGATGTGGGGCTGAACCGACTGAACGCAGAGATGTGTACCCAGGCGCCGTTTCGGGGAAACATCTGTTGGGAGTCCTCAAGGGCCACATCTGAGAGTGAGCCGTACATGACACAGGGTTCACTGGTGCCATCATCAGTTGATAATGTGACTCACAGAATTTTGATGCCACTAACAACTGCTCATTCGGAAGCACTCACTCTTCTCCAATCCAGCATCCCTGGTTTTGCTCACCCGCCAACATTTAAAATTGTGGTCTCTTTAAGAGGTTGATTGGAGAAAGCCCCCCTCCCCCACTCTGGCAGGCCTTGCAGCCTGGCCAGGACGTAGAGCTGTTGGGGGTTGGGGGGGGCGGGGGACCTCCTTCCCCTCCCTCTGAACCACCAATTCTATTCTGTTCCAGCCCCTTAGGGAGCAAAATTAGTACAGATTTAAAAAGCATCTTCTGATATTGGTAAATTAAGGATTCTTCACTAAGATTTCAAAGGTTCAAGTTGTTACCTTTTAGCTAAAATAAAAAACTCATTTATCCCGTGATGATTATGCCAGGCCTTTGAAAAGCTGGTCCGTCTGTATGGGACGAGTGCAGACAGAGCAGGTTCCTCCTCTGGCGATTCCCATATTGACTGCCCATCCGGCCCCACGAGCCATCTGCTCGCCCTCGGGCTGTCTTCGAGTGTCCACACAGCACCTCTGCCACATCTGAATAGAAATTCATTCATTCTTCACTCGCTCAGCAGGCGGTTTTACCTCTCACCACACTGAATGTTGTATTCTCCTGGGAAATTATTGATGGAAAGCCTGCATCATGTTCCTCAAGCTGCGAGGTGGAGACAAAAAGGCACTTTCCCATTTCTGCCACATGACATTTCCATTGTTTAAAATGAAGAGGAGGAGAGTGGGGGTGAAAGGCGCTAGTGGACGGGATCGCTCTCTTCCAGGGGCCTGAGGAGCAAAGGATTAGCCATGTCCTCCTTAACCAGAAAGGTGATCGGCACCATGAGAGCCCCAGCGACCACCGGTCCCTACAGTCCAGCTGTGCTAGTGTGTTAGGACCGTTCACACTTCAGCACAGTGGGCACGGGCCCTTCACGTGGACAGCTGGTGCCCGGAGGGGAGGCAGCAGAAGCTGAACCAGCTCTTACAAACATGGGTGAAATTCTGGAAGCTGCAGGCTGTGCCTTCACTACTGTGGTAAAAACAGCTGTTTGGCTGGCGTAAAGGACTTCAATACTGTCAATAAAACCTACAAACAGCGTTGCAAGAGTCATTTTCCTGCGAGAGCTGCTGACCAGGTGGCTGCTCGGCCCAACGGAGGCGTGTTGGCAACAAAGCCACCGCTGTCCGGGGCCCTCTCACGACTGCCTCATTCTGAGTGAGCCAAGTGTTCAGCCTGGAATTTTCATAATGTTTTTAAGTTAACATCTTAATTTTCATAATTGGCATTAGAAAGTATAAGACTGACTAACATATCTGAAGTGTAAGAGGAACCGAACATGAATTGAAAATGAGACGATGAATCCAGTTGCTGATACGATAAATTTCATTCATGCACTTTTATTGCTGGATATGCGAAAAAAGAGTATAACTAGTACAATTAAATCCTTTTAATTTAATGTTGTGAAATATTTCATTCTCATGTCAGATACATGATTCTGCTTTTACTTGAATAAAATTCAAGATTTAAGTTTGGAGAAGAAAGTAGACCAAAATTTTATATAGCTAACATTTTTCTAATAGAAATAAAATAGACATGCAGATTTTCAAAAAAATCAATAAAATGAAGAGGATGGATGAACAGGTAGGTAGATAGGTTGATAGATGATAGATAGATAGAATTAAGACAGACTTAATTCTAAAATCTTCACCTGATGGGGCGCTCTCTCTCTCTCTCCCCACCACCCCAATTAGATTTAATTCCCAATTTACCAAAGGCTATGGGAATCTAACCCACAGAGAGCTAGAGAAAATGCAGGACTACCAGAAGCTTAATTTTGTGCTGTGTCATAATCTTTATATACATGGGACTTAAGGAGCTATTGGGAAAGAACATGTATGATCTATGCACTTAATGCTTCTCCTAAATTGAATATTTAAAGACACTGGCACCCTTCTGTTATTTTAAGTCTAAATTAGTACTTCTCCTTCCTGAGGTAAAGGAGAATCAGCACTCAGGTATCCTCTGACATCAGGCCAGCCAACATTCCGATAACACCTATTTTTCTGCAGAGAGTCACCAAATATCAATGACCTCATCATTAAAAACACACACATATAAGCAAATGCACATTTATTACAGTAAATACAGTAAATAACAATTCCACCGTAGACAATTTGGGAAGTATAAAACAAAGTGAGAAAGAAATCACATATGCCACCAACCAGAAGTAGCCGCTCTTAACTCTTTAATGTGTCTGTTTCTTTTTTCACTCAGGAGTATAGATATATAAGAAAATGAAGGCCCTGGTGTACTCACTACCTTGTGTTCTGTGTTCTTTCTATACTCATGCTGAATGTTTCCTCGGGTCACTAGGTATTCAGTTTCTGAACCAAAATTCTCATGGCAGTATAGTCTTCCATCACAGAAATAGACTATAATTTGTCCCCAATTCTACATTTTTTGAATTGTAAGTTTTCTATGTTTTCTGTAAACAACATTGCATGTGCATCCACACACAAAAGTTTTGTGCACATGAATATTTCTTTAGAATAAATCCCTAGACCTGGAATTACTGGGTCAGAGAGTAGGAGTATTTCTCAGGCTTTTGCTGAGTAAGAATTCACCACAGAAGTGCAATGCCCTCTGTGCCATACTCAGAATGCCAGTGCCTGAGCCCATGGCTGTCGGCCAGGTTTCGAAGAGCAGCAGTAAGCATCCCAACCTGACTTTCTGTATCCAATTGGTTTTCTATTTTGCCTTCTGAATGTTTACTCAGGTTGAATTTCCAGTATCTAAACAAATGTTCATTTCACTTAGAATCTAGCAAACTTGAGAAATGAACTTGCCATGACCTCTCATCTGTGGTCAATTTCTCAATCAAATCCTGTTAGAAGTTTACAGCAACGAGAAGTCTGACCCCAGTTACAAGAATTCATTCCCGTGTCCGTTTGTTCAGGAATGCAATGCACCTGGCAGTGAGCCAGCACATGTGTGGCGGTGGCTGGGTCACCCCCACACTGGGGCCTCTGTAACCCGCCAGCAGAACCGGTCTAAGATTTTGATGTGATTTTCAGTTCAGCCAACGTAGTCAGTTCTCGGCTTCATTCAGCCAGCTTGTGGCAGGCACTATCATTCCGTGGCACAAAAAGCACATGGCAAAATTAGTGGTGTGTAAACGTCTCTATTCCTGGCAAGACTTTGGTCTAACTTCACGTTCTCTTCATTTGTTTGCACAGAACTATTCC
The DNA here is from genome assembly GCA_004024845.1 of Tonatia bakeri. NCBI lineage: Eukaryota > Metazoa > Chordata > Mammalia > Chiroptera > Phyllostomidae > Tonatia > Tonatia bakeri. The sequence goes on along the minus strand of PVIA01001711.1, from coordinate 50,187 downwards.
TTTACCGACATGTATCCAATGCAGGAGTATCCTGAAACCGAGGGAATAAGTGAGAAAAGGGAATTAAGAGGGGAAAGGGAGGCGAAGGAAGAAGAAATGCCTGCTAATGCCAACACTGAGAAGATCTCCATGGAAACACTACTCCAAGTGTTCCGAGGAGGAAATGAAGGCCAGGGCGCCAACCAGCCAGCCAGTGCCCTGAAGAGGCAGAACATCTACGCAGAGGTAGGTTAGACTTGGCCAAAGGGGCAACCTGTGCCCAAGAAAAGGTGCCCCAAACTTGAGCAAATTTCTATGTAATTTCTTCCTTAAGTAAAAAACATTTTTTAACATTTGCAGGATTGTAAAGTTAATGAATTTCATTTTTTTTTCCTTTTTTAAAGAGTTTCATAAAAGTATTTCAGGACCTGGGTGCCAAGAATCTGGAACCAATGGAAGTTGCTCTTCTTTTGAAGCATCCCTTTATTCAAGACCTGATTTCAAGTTATCCAGACTATAAAATTCCTGTGAGTGTTTCCCAAAGGCATCCTAATCAGGCTGGGCTCAGGTTCAGAGCATTGTGGGCCATTTGAGATGTGGACTAGCAGAAGGGGGAAGAAGCTGGGCTTGGCCAGAACAGGATCTGGGGAAGCTAAGCTGGTAATAGTGTCGGGTCAGACAGGCCAGCCTACGATACCCAAAGGCAGCAAGAACAAGTACAATGGAGATAGCTATCAGTAGTAAGGATACTCTCAGTACTGTAGATAGAACTAAAAATACTAGGGATAGAACTCCCAGTACTATGGACAGTACTAGAAATACTAGGGATAGTACTCTCAGTACTATGGGGCTACCTTGGATCTATAACAGAAGGCTAGAGGTAGATCATTAAAGCTGGATGGATGGCAGTGTTAGTGTTATGGGTCATTTCAGCCACCTAATGACCCTAGCCTATGATCGAGGAGTTTGAAGAATAAAGTCCCCCTTGCTGAAGAGAAGTGAGCAGACCATGGTCCCCAGCCAATGCTGCCACATTCGTGGTGCATATTGTCTGTGTAGTTCATATGGTGTTAGTGCCTAAGACAGCTTGGCTGCCAGTTCCATCAGGGAAACAGGGCTCAAGATGGGGAAACTGAGGACAAAGCCCATAAAGGCTGGACCAACCCGGCAGGAGAGAGGGAGGGAAGGAGGACTAAAGGAAGAACTGTGCCTCAGAACTCACTCAGTAACCAAGCAAGTTCAACTCCACATGCTGAATGTACCTCCCTGGGATGGGTCCTGCATCTCCAACAGCCAGGGCTGAGGAAGGCAGAGTGAGGTGGGTTGTGACAGCCATCTCACATGCCAGTTCAGCAGCACAGAGTCCTCTTAGTTGGCTCCTGCTAGTGTATTAGTCTTCCTTAAGACTCATAAAGTGTTCAGTAAGTTTAGGATAAAAGCACGGTCACTTTGGTATACTACAGGTGGTATAAAATGCATTTCTCTCGGCTTCTCAGCGATAACTACCCATGCCCAGAAATGAGACTGTCTAGATTTAAATATCTTTGTATCTGGATGTATTTGTTCTAAATGAGTGAGCCTTTTTTATACACATCTTCTTACATAGGTTGATAACAACCGACACTGATTTCTAGTATGCCAGCAGACCTAAGCACTTCCAGTAGCGAAGCAGGATTCCAGCATTTAAGAACACAGGCTCTGGAATCAGAAAGTCAGGGGACTGACGCGGGGGTCCACCCCCCCGAGATGCCTGACTTGAACTTTTCTTGATTCTGGCCTTCTCCCCTGTTCGATAGGGATGATAGCCGTTGGTACTGAAAGAGTTTTGGTGAGGATTAAATGAACTTGTGCATCTAAGGCACTCGCCATGGTACGTGCTGCAGGCATGGTGGCTGCTATGAGTACTAGTCGATACCGAGCACTTCCTACCGATGCCGCTAATGTAAGGGCCGATGGGAGACGATAATGAGGACCCGAGTCTGTTGCTGCTCTCAAGCAATCCACTTTTGTTTGCAAGGGAATTTTGTCATGCAGGAATTACGTGAGAATGGCATAAGCCAAACCACCCAAGCATGTAATTATAGGAATTCAGAACATAGGGCTTTTTTGTACGTATGTGCTAGAAGCTGACGCTTTAAAGATGGCCAGGGCTTGGAGAGTAGAGGGAGAGGACAGAGAGAGGAGGGGAGTCTAGCTGGCTCTTGGTGTTGGGGTGGAGAGGAGGTGGCACCCTAGGGGAGAGGAGAGGCCTGGCCACGTGCTCAGAAGCAGGACTGTGTGGGAGGAGGTGATGCTGGGCAGTGGAAGGACAGTCTGTGAAAGGGGTACTGACCCCCTCGGAGCAGTGAGACCAGGCCAGACTGCAAAGGACCCAGGGGTCACCCAGGGACATTAGGGCTCGATTTGAAAGGCAGTGGAGAATGAATAGACTCCTGAGCAGGGCTGTGAAATGGTATTGATTTCTGCATCCCTAAGTGTTTCTTTGTCTCTTAACCACATCATATCCTTGTGTCTCTACGTGTAACAGGACACTTTTAGAAATTATCTGTGTTTCTTTATTTAAATAGATCTCAAATATTTAGAAGCATGGTTGGCAGTTATTCTAAGCTATTGTATTCACACATTCCACATTTATTGTTTGCACTGCAACTAGTATGTTACATGTCCCTTTTCAACACCTTATATTTTATATGTTCATTAACAAAAAGTAGCTTTCTTCACCACTTTGAATGAGGAGGACACAACCCTAGAATTACTGGGGACAGAACACATCAGAACTAGACAAGGGGTGGTGAGAGGCAGGGAGTGAATGTCACACATAGGATGGTGAGTCACCAGCTGTGGAGATCTGCCCCCTTTTTCTTTCCCCTGGACAAGCATCATTCTGTGTAAGACGGATCCCCAAAGCCCACCCCTTTAGACTGCATTTCATCCTATGTGTTTTCTTCCACGTCTCAGGGAAGAGCCCTTTTATTCTAACCCAGTAAAATAGTTTCCAAAATCCCTTGCAATTAGGGATAACAGGATTCATCTTATATTGCCAAGAAGCAGGAGCATAAAATAACACGACAGGTAATCTTCGACAGTGGGAGAAACCCTCCCTACAAAGCCAGGACTATTTGAGGTCATCCTCACTCTGGCCAGAATGACTGCGTATGATTAACTTGCAGAGAAGATTCTATCTGTCATTTTCCCGAGAAAAGAACACCGCCCACCGATGACTGCCTTGGACAGCCAGCCCTTGAAGACGTGCCCTGACTCCAGGAAAGCTAGAGTCTGGAGTCCACGAGGCTCTTCTCAGTTTGTGCACGACTCTCATTCTGGAAGGAGTCTCATCAGCTTGCAGCGCACCGCAGAGGAAGTCCTGCTGCTATCGTGGAGAGTGTGGCTCCCCTCTGCACAGGACTGTCTCCAGGGTGGCAGGGTATCTGACATTTCAGGCTGCTGCCTGCCATGTTCCAGGAGCACCTCTATGTACTGAAGCCCCCAGGCTGCCACTGCACCTTCCCCAGTCTTCCCTGGCCGAGGGTGTCTGACCCCAGTGACCCTGTTCCACAGGACCACGGTGGCCTGACACTCCAATTGCAGAAAGAGGGTTTGTCTGTCTGCCAGCCAGTCAGTCAGTCCTTTCTGTCTTGTTCCTCCATTGCCAGAACGCTTCTGCTGAGTCAGTGTCTTCAGCTCTCCTCCCCTTGACCTTCACATCTCCTCCCGGTTGCTTCCCCTGGGATCTAAGGAGAGGACAGTGAACCACCATAATCAGGACTCACCCGTGACTGTGAATCAACAGGGAGCTGAGCTTACAGCCTGAAAGGCTTAATTCTGATATTCTAAAATGAAAAAAGTTTCCTTTCAAGTAATGTGATCTATTCTCGTTTTCACTAAGCAAAAAAGGAAAGACAGAAAGGGAGAAAGAAAGAGAGAAAAAGAGAAAAGCATCTCTGAAGACTGAGGCGCTTGTCATCATTTTTTGTTCCAGATATCCATGGCCAAGTAAATAGATCACATTTTAAAGTGAACTTTAACCACAGTGATGTTATTTGAAGATCTCTCAAGATAAGCAGCGCAAAAGCTAGAGTGTGGTTTTTCTGGTTAAAAGTTGTTTGCTGTTATAAACAGTGGGAAGTGAAGGTTGTTGCCTAACAGCTCTGTTGGGCAACAGCTCTGTTTACCAGGTTCGTGTTTGGAAGCAGGAACATTTTTTAAATACATCTTTGAAAAAGCTGAGTGGGCATAATTATTTTCATATGTCTTATTTGTGCCCCTGCTAGGGGGTGGCCTGGCTTTGTGGTCACAAGGGCAGCCTCAGGACCTCACTGATTGTTGGATTCATACCCACACACTGTGTGATCTCAGGCCAGTGACCCCCCCGTGCCTTGGTTTCCCCATCTATAAAATGGGGTTACCTATCATTCATACTCCATAGGGTCCTTATATGGATTAAGTGACTTAATACATATAAAAGTGCTTGGCAGACATATGTCCCTCAAAAAGTGTTAGATATTATTATTATTACCTTTATTGTTAGTGGTGTGCTGGTAACTGCAGTACACAGGAAACGTTTCTGAGCTGTGTAACGTTGTTTGTGGAAGAACGAATAAGCTGATGTGTCATCTCTCGAATTCAGCATCTGCTCCTGGAAAGACAGAAAGCTGTCCCCCGTGCAGGGCTGTGGTGACAGAAGGTCCAAACCGAAGCCCCAGGAAAACCTGTGTGGGAAACACCTGCGTGGGAAATCCAGACTTCATGTTGGATTTTATAGTTATTCAATTAAAGTCACTCATTTAACTTTGACTTTCATAAATCTTATACAACAAGTTACTTTACTTCTGAGTAGTGTTCCTAAATTGTTAAGAAAATGCTCTGGTTAAAGGAGACAAGGTCAGTGCGAACACTGCAACTGGGTTATTAGTGAGTCAAGTCAGCCACTTCCCCATGGCACAGACATCTACGAATGCAAATGAACACATGATTCTCTGCACCAGCCTAACGAATGGAGTGTCTTATTGTGAACGCATGCTGAGTGCATGGAACTTTCTTTTAGCAAACCTCTAAATCGAGCATATTGCCTTAAAATTAAGGTCTCCATTCAATAAGAGAGAATCTTTAAGTGTTAAAATCAGAACATTACAGGAAAATTTCTGTGAAGATCAAATGACATGAGGACAGAACACGTGTAAAATGTAAGTGCAATTCGAAGGGACTTCCATCCTATTTTGTCTTCAAGGTGTCTGACTTCACGTGTGCTCCAACCTCCTCCTTCGTCTTTATAACAAAACAGTGGATATGGTGGCTGCCTTAGTGCTTGTGTTTTCAAAGCGACCAAGCCAAACATGTCCACTCCCTCAGCCAAGTGTTTCTTAGTTTACTGCTCCTGAGACTTACGGCCCGGGATTTCAGCTATAGCCAGGGTTGGTTTAAATATCTGGCATCTGGCATTCTCCCTGTCATCTGTCACTCTCCCAACGCCACAGAGCGCCAGATCATCACAGGGCCGCTCAACCCTTCACCTCCAGGTCGACAGTCCACAGCTTTGGTTCCCATAAGCGTCTGTTCGCAGAAGATGCGCTTGAAGAGTGGCTGTGGGGAGGGCCGGTCCCAGCGAGCTACCTTCCTCTTTCACTCAGTTCACTCCATAGTGGCCTGTGGCTATAGAAGATCTGTGTTTTCAAAGAAAAGTTCCCTCCAGACAATGATTCATTACGATTCCTGGCAGGGACGGGTGTCAGCAATGTGTGTGTCACCCGGCAGAACTAACTCATGTCTTCATGAGTAAAATGGCCACAGTCAGATTGAAACCTCTGGAACTGAGCACTGAAGAAAAGAAACTCGTACCCTTAAAACACTTTCCTAAGCTTGTGGGGGTAGGGGGTGGGGAAGAGACCTAGAAACCATGGAAACATAATTCTACATTTTCTACATGTGTTGTATCCCTTCTACATTGTGATAGCATTATAAGTTTATTTTTAAAAATATCTGTGATGTAAAATGGAAGCCAGCTGAGTATTTTAAGTGGATAAAAATATATTCTTCTATCCCGGATATTTTTTAAAAAACATGAAGAAATGAGGGCACCCCCAACCCCTCAATAATCTGCTGGCCTAAAATTCTACACGTCTATAAACAGGATTAACTTAGCATTAGAATTTTCTTTTACTAGAAGGTGAATCCTGGTTTTTATTTATTAATGGGGAAATAACCTTTGACTTACCCACTATGTGCCAAACTCTGTGTAACTGCTTCTGTCAATGGTATTTAATCTAAAGTGAAAATTCTATTATTAGATGAGGAAAAGCAGGCTCCAAGCTCTTTAATAGCTTTCCTCACCTACAAAGAGTAAGTTGTAGGGCAGGATTCAAACTAAATAGAGAACAATTTTATCAAAGGTAAAACATAAAACCAGCTTACTGTTGAAATCACTACCATATATTACATGATCATTAATCCTAAATCACTTACAAGTGTTTGAAACTCCTCTTTGAATCTCTTCTCTTAGGATATTAAAATAATCCTCCAAAGGAGTGAGCATGCACAAGGAAGCGATGAAGAGCGGGCTCCCGCAAGGTTTGCGGAGGAAAGGAGATGAAGGCCAAAGGGCAGGGTGTGATCTTTATAATTCAGCAGTGAGTCTGGCACCATCGAATCTCAGCGTGGCGTCTGTCATGTATGTTATTGTTGTATGTGTAGAAATGACCCCTACCAGGTTACAAGGGGCAAATGGATGTAAGGTGCACTTTTTTAACTCACAGAATAATGTTCTGTAATAAATCTTAAATTTCTGAGCAAAACTCCAAAGTAAGAAAGAATGCATTTTCAAGTGATTCTGAAAAAAATAGAAGGCACCAGAAGAAGATGTTCAGACGTGAACACATGAGCAATCCTTATGAGAGTTATCTAGAAGAGGCACAGGCAGTGAGAATTCCCCCAAAGCTCCACACCAGGACAGGTCCACAGTGGGCGTCCTGCAGTTCTCATTCTGCCTGCAGTAAGATTCCAAGGTCCATTCCGCTAGCCCAGGAGAAGGCTCCATTATCCACTGCTGGTACAGTCATGCTCCTATGCACTATTCATAATTCTTTCACAATAGAATATAATGTTTCCTGAATAGATAGATGTAAAATGGTATCTTTTTGGTTGTATTAATTAGCAAATCAAATTCAATGATACTTATCTGAAGAAAATGTTTGTGTTTGGAGAGGGTGATAATGTATTCTCAGCGGCGAGGCTATGAAACACCCTCTGGGTCCCCACGCTGGCTACTCCTTCTGAGGATGGCTCGCTGAACCCTTCTGTTGTAGACGCTGCTGGACCTCCTCTGTGTCGGGGATGCCAGCACTCAGTCTTTCCTACCTACAGTCCTTCCCTGCATGATTCGTCCAATTCCATGACTCCTGGATGTTAGTGTAGAAGCTGATTGTTATCCCCATCTTCCCCACGAACTTCTCTTTACTGTCCACATGATTACCGCACGGGTAGGTCATAGTTACCACAAACACAGGCCCGCTGCCGGCAGAAGAAGCCTTTTCTAATGCAAGTCAGGCCGTGTCACACCTCTGCTCCAGTCCCTGATGGGCACCCCATCTCATGTGGAGTCCAGTCCAAGTCCTCGCCTTGATCCTACCCCTTGCTCCCTCTCTGGTCTCACCTCTTGCCATGCTCCCTCTTGCCTACTCTCCTTAAGGGACAAATTGACCACATTGATTCTGGAACACTCCCTCCTTGGGGTCTTTGCACTTTCTTTTCTCTCTGCCTGGAATGATTTTCTCCCAAAATTTCTCCGCTGACTTCCTTCAGGTCTCTGTTCAAATGACACTTTGTCAGTAAGGTCCTCCCTCAATACATAACACAAAACAGGAGTGACCCACCACACCCACAGCTCGACCCCACTTCAGTGCTGCCCATCGTACTCACCAGCTTCTGACAAACACGTGCTTACTCTTCTGCTTGTCTGTCACTCCACTAGATGTCAAGGCCCGTCATCTCAGGCATTTTGTGCTATTTTCTTCACTGCTGTGCCCCGTAACCTAAGACTAAAATAATAACCAGCTTTCAATTGTATTGACACATTTATGCAGAATGTGTGGCAATGTCCCATTTAGATTGCTCAGTCAAACAATGAACAATGCAAAGGCAATTTCTACTGTAGATGGGAATTCTATTCTATTTCTAGAGAGAGGCACACCTCATGTGCTTCTTATGGGCTCAGATTTGCCCACGGCTTTGTTCCCGAAACCCCCGTCTTCAGGATGAACATTAGTGACCCGACACATGCGTGGAAACTGGAGAAGAAAGCCTACCAGAGATTTCAAAACTTCAACTTAGCCGATTCTCATGAAATTCTAATTACTGCTGGAAACGTCCGCTTGTTCTAGAGAAGCGAACGGAGGAGCACAGACGCCCTCCACTAACCTGCAGTCACACGGCACCACCTCACTTCTATGAAAGGCCTACGTCAACACAGCAACAGCTTTTTCAAAAAGTAAAAAAATCCTTTTTGGATTTTGTTTCTCTTCTCTTTCTTCCCCTAAATAGCTCTTTACCTCCTTCACACCTGACTCTCAGTGTTCATTTATCAAAGATCCATTTTTTCATCTTTAATAAAGATTGATGTTTTAGGTCAATTCCTGGGAAAACCTGCAGGGGAGTCACTACTTCCTGTCAATCACAGGTCCAGGAGGTGTCAGCACGGACTGCTCAGAATCCCTGCTTCCAGGTCCCTTCCCGCCAGCGTGACATCGGCCTCGTGGGAACTTCATGCCAACTATGGCTGCCTTCTCGCCATCCCCATCTAACTCACCCTCCAAACCGGCATCCTCTTCAGCATCTCCTACTGTTTGTAGCACCTCAACACCTCTCTCTCCTCTCCTCTCTCTTCTTCTCCTCCCCCCCACTCTCTCTCTCTCACTAAATACTACCCCATCCTCCAGCTTTTGCTTTCATGAGCTGGGTCTGAATTCTCACCCTAGTTGCTCTCCTCTGGACATCTGTGTGGCATTCTACAGCATCATTTATGATGTCTTCATATATCCTTAGGACCGAGGTAAACAAATACAGACTGAATAAAAAGACATGGGAATTTGTGTTAGAGTATTGGTGAAATTACTAGCAAGCACAGAAGACTCCTCATATGAATAATTCATTATCTCTCTTCCTCAGTGGATGGGAAACCACAGGAGATACCAACCCTGTCTGTTATTCACCTCTGTGATAGAAAACATCAGAGGATTTCAAAGAAAGATATAGAATCCATGCAAATTATAATTATAGTTGGCACAATATTGGAAGAGATCTGAATTAAATTACATTTAATAAGAGAAAGAAGACCCGATAATACAGCTAAGATACTAATAATAGGTAAGAGCAGATACAATAATAATAGCAAATATTGCTGAGGGCTTACAAGGAGCCAAGCAGTGTGCTGAGTGCCATTGTAGTCATTGGTCATTTAGTTCTCACAACTCTGTGGAACACTTACTCCTCGGATTGCTATTTACATGTAATGAAAATGACATTTGGAGAGGTTCTGTAACTAGCCCAAAGTCACACAGTTGGTAAATAACAGACACAGACTAGAAACCCAGTATAAACCTCATTCCTCTTACCTAGTTTGCTCAACTTTGGTATAAATAACCAGCTACTCAAGCACAGAACAGAGGAAGTATGGCTTAGTGGTATTTAAAAATAAAAACAAAAGGTTGTGGGCCAAGCAAATTGAACCTACTTTGCTGTGGTGTGGCCCTAAAGAATCCAGGGTCCTCGTGGTCATAAGGGAGACGCAGTTTTCCCTCCAGCCTACGATGGTCAGGCCTGAGCTGCAATTCTGCGAGATGTTCCTGGCCACACACTTTAATATGAACCGATGTGTGTATTCAGAAGTGAGAGAACTCAGAAATCCCTTAGCCTGCGCCTTGCCTAGAGAAGCTTCCAACTTGAAGAAGGAGCCATCCCAACAGTTTGAAAAGCTGTCCAGAGTAAGTATCGTTTTTGTGGTCCCCGGGGCTAAACCAAATACTACGGTAAATGTTGCAACATGACAGATGTCAGCTGACCACGTGGATCTACACACTCCTTGATGTCTGAAGTATTCTGACAGGAGCAGTATACATTGTGGCAGGGAAGGTGGCAGCAGTGACAGAAGCCCAGACCTTGACCCTTTGTCCTGCTCCTATTGCAATTTTCTGTCTCCTGAATCAGCTTCTCAGCTCTGCCACCCCAATTTCCACCTCCCCAAAGGGCCTTTGCAGCTGGGTCTCCATCACGTGCAGATCTCCCCTTTCTTCAGAGCACTGTGACTAGGCTTAGCCCACTGTCTAAGCACACCCCATGGTTCTCTGCACTCAAATTCTACCCTTGGAGATCAATGCCACCCTCTGGCCCCTCCGCTGCTACCCTGCTCAGGCCAGCCCATGGTTCCCTAAGGGGGGGTTACAACGGGAGCAGGAGGGATGCAGGCATTGGGTGGGGCATTTGGTAGAATGAATGTTCTCTGGGAAGAGCCCCTCCTCCTAACTTCCCATCCTGTATTGACAGCATGGCCTTCGGTCTCCTGCTCTCCCACACTCAACCGTTTGGTCAACTCCTTGCCTCCTCATTCACTCTCCCTCTCTGCACCCAAGTCTTACTGATTTCTTCTTATAAATGCCTCTCTCATCTCTCCCTTTTTTTTGGTCCCCCATGGGGTCCACCTTATTTCAAAAGCCCTCCACATCTTTCTTCTGGACTTGCAATAGCCCTCAATTACCCACCTGCTTCCTGCATCTTCTCCCAAGTCCTCCATTTCCTACCCCAACCCAGCCTCCCCTCTGTTCCCAAATACCTGGAAGTTGCTTTTGTTTAAAAACCCTCCCTCTGAGCCCTTGCTATCACATATATTACACATGTCTTAGAACGCTCTTTAGCAACTGACTCTCTTCTATGCCTATCTTTTTCTGGCACTAAAGTCACACACAGCCACTCAACACAGCTCCTAGTACTCTTTAGATATTCAATAATGACAGAATAAATTAACCAATGAAGAGGGATGTCTCCTTTTAACAGAAATTCTAGGAGGTGGAGAGGACCTTTTCACAGTAAAGTTGTTCCTATAATCTTGTACATCCCTCATGCTAGCACTATAGAGAGAACTGATTTAATCTTTCAGGATTGTGTGTGTGTGCATGTGCTTGTGTGTGTGTGTGTGTGTGTGTGAGAGAGAGAGAGAGAGAGAGAGGAGGGTCACATTCCTCCTCCCTGAATGTCCCCCTGCCATTCTGGAGAAGAGGTGAGTGACAGCAGGTGCATGTGCTACAGGCTTACTGACTCACGGAAGCTGATGAGACCCAAGACTTCTACTACAATCAGTTCCTTTCAGGACCTGGAGCCTGGTCTAATCCTGACCAGCTCAGCCCGGTGGCCCTCACTGTCTGGGCCCCCCCCAGGCCCCTCCCACTCCCTATCCATTTCCTATCTTAACAAAGGCTGCCCTAACTTTGTCCATGCACCTTACACACCTTAACCTGCCTCTCCTATTTTACTGGTATATTTTGCCTAAATAACACATTCCCGTTGCCCCTTTGGAGTCCCACGGCATCCAGTAGTTTTCCTGTCCAGCTCTCTGACTCGGACTTGACCCGGCGCCCTCTCTTACCAGAGGTGTCACCGAAGGTTCCTGGTGAGCTAGGGATAAACAACTGTACACGTACATTCACTCTCAGAGTCTCAGCTTAAAGACAGACTGAAATTTTGTTTTCAAGCCTGTGTCAAAACAAATCTGGAAAGATGCCACTAGAGTCTCGTGGCTGTAGTTCAAAGCCCCAGAAGGGCCGCACCACTGGGCTCAAAGCACACCTTGAGCACTCGAGCTCCAAGCAAACGCTGTTGTGTCTCTGCTCACTTCATGCTAACCGCAGAGAGACAGCGACTCCGAGCGCTGTCTGAACAGCCTCACCTTGCTGTGCCCCCACAAACCAGGCTGAAACCACAACATCCTTCTCGCCTACGGCAGACTTCACTGTGCACTCCGAAGGGTAAGGACTTACTCTTCTTCCACCAGCCTCACTGTTGGGGCCTCTTTCATGGTCAAGTCCCCATAAATCCATAAATCAAAGACAGCCTTTGCCCCCATTCTCCTTGCAGAAAACTCTGCAGGAAAAGTGCCCTGGATTGGAAGATGTCCTTTAACATTCTCATGCAAAAGGAGCTCTTTACAATTTCTTTGGGAAGTTAGCCTCCCTGCATGAAGTTCACGCATTGTGCCAGTGGGATCCTTTGGAAAGTTTCTTTAAATTGCTAAGATGCTACTTGTGAAAATATGCTGCTGTTATTTCTTTCAGAGGGCAACTTCCTCCCAGCTGATAACCGTGTTCCTAAATATTACGTTTTCCTGAGGGAGGTGAGAGAGGTAGCCCCAGGCAGTAATACATACTTCTTGATTATTTGGCACACACCAGCCACCATTCTAAGCACTTTCTAAGAACTGGCTCATTAAATTCTCATTGATAGGCAACCTTATAAAGTAGGTATAATACTATCCTCATTATATAGCAAAGGATCTGAGGTGTGAAGGGATTAAGGAGCTCATCTGACTCACATAACTAGTAAGAAGCTAAGATTCCCATCCAGGGGCATGGGATGTGTCTCTGGAGTCTTTGCTCTTAAGCCTTCCTATCACCTATGGGTCAGGTAGAGGCATCGCAAGGTATAACCACGTGTGTCACATCCCAACAGCCCCCCTCAGCTACAGATCATTCTCTTCAACATCCTTGGGTCTTGCCTTCCTCCTGACAGCTCTTGGCCACCAGGGTCCTGGCTTATTGAACCTGACTCCATGGACAGACACACCTGACCTTTGGTGGCCACCTGGCTTGACTTACCCGTGTTTCTATTTTCTCTCTTCTTCCTCACCTTCATTGGGATCTTCATATATCTAATCACAATATCCCTCTGTTTGACCTTTGACCTGGTTCCATGTGGTCCACTCACCCGGTAGCATCTTAGCTCTGCAGAAAGGGTCTAAACACTTTGTCTTGACAAACACTTTAGACTGAGGACTTTGGGGACAGGTGAACCCACCGAATACACTTCCCAAGGTAAGTCTTTACTGCAGAGAGGTCAAGATAAATCAAGATTGTCCTGTCAGCCTACCAGCTTAATTTAATGGCCAAGTGAAGGCTCATAGGCTTTAACAGAATTCCTCCAGCTTCCCTGAGTCAATTAGGGGACAATTAGACCGTGAGAGCCCAGGTTGCAAACATAAACTAGAGGGACATGGTGGGCACTTTAAAAATACTTATCAGGTCAGATTTTTGTTTAAAAAATGGACTCTCAGTCTATCTTTAATTTTAAAAGAGAGCACAGGATAGATTTCACTTTTTTATTAATTCTACTGAAGATAACAGAGCAGGAGGATGAGGATAAACCTCAATGAACCTTTATCTTCAGTATTATTGGTGCCACAGAGCAAGGCGAAGACTGTCACACACTCACTGACTGCTGTTAAATGTCACCCAGCCATGGCAATACTGTGGGACACCAGGAATTCTCATCCTTACGCAAAAATCTCTTAAACTGTAAATATTGACAAGAAATTCAAAGAGCTTGAAATTCTCTGTGGGCCAACTCTGTGTCAGCCCAACAATTGTATTCACAGGCCTTGTATGTGGCCCATGGCCACTTATCATTGTTCCATTATCAGGTTTCCAAAAGAGGGTCACTCTGAGCAAGACAGAAGGGCTGGTCATGACAGCAAGAACAGGCTGCCAAACGCAGGGCTTCACAGACAAAAGCATGTGCCCAGAGCCCCCACTAGCTCACAGAACAGCTTCACACGACTCTGCTGCAGACTGGGACAGCACCATGGAAGGACACAACAGGTCAGCTAACAATACAGTCAGCCCCATCTCCTCCCAGCTTCTTGCATTTTTGCAATGCACAAACCTCCCAGTCACATGCAATGGTCTTGATATAGCCCCACCCAGCTTATCTAGACACTCAAACCTTGTGGATGAAACCAGAAAACAACCTGAAGAAGGAAGGCAGTCAGCATCCAGGTCCCTCCAGCTGTTGTGTGGCCATTCCTAGGCTGCCAGATATGTGACCCCCTGGGAGGATAGGGGTGAAGAGCTTGACCAAGATCAAAGGTACAACCCTCTCTGCAGCCCATTTTCTCATCACCTGCCTCAGCCATCCACGCTGGACATGACTAGAAGAGTGTTATGCATATATGCATGGCACAAGGCTCAGCCTTGAAGAAACCCGGAGGCAAGAAAACTGGGACAAGTCCAAGAATAAGTGCACGGCTGCATCACACAATCTGTTGGTGCCTTTGCCCACATGTTCCTTTGCATATGGAGGTTGAATCGCAAGGCACATTTTACCTAACGCTCAATTTCATCTGCAAGGCTAAACTGAAACGGAAAAGCCAGCACTGCTTCCTGTAGCCATCCCTCTCGCTGTGACTAGGCACAGGGCAAAGCCATTGAGGTGGCGAGTTTACTAAAACCTCTCCTATCAGTTGTGATGAAACTGCTGTTCCCAGACCACAGCTAGTGGGTCTACTTCCAAAGTGGCTGTAGACCCACTTCCTAAGCCCATCCCTTCCTCTCGCAGAAACTCCCAGAGGTGGAGAGTATGGTCACAGATGTATTCCCTGTGCCCAGCCCATCATCCTGTCCCCTTTCAATGCCACCATCACACCCCCTTTCTGCTTTGGGAAAACAAAACTTTATGAAGACTGCTGTACTGATTCTAGGGGTGCTCCAGGTAAAAGCACTCCCCTGGATCTCCTCCTATCCTCAGGCTCCTCACCTATCCCAGCATCCACCCAGACATCCTCACAGCTGAGCTGCACCTGGGCAGAAGCTTTGAGGCAAGGGACCTGGGAAAGAAAACAATCCCCTCCCCTCGACTTTCCTGGGAGGGATGTGTGCTACTCTTCCCACAAAGGATGAAATTGATCTCTTTTTCCATGGTGGAGAGAGCAAGAAGAAGTGGCTGAAGGCCAGGTAGGACTGGGCTTGCACAGAGCCAACGAAGTACAACTGGCTGACCCCGGCCCCCGGCCCCTGGATGTTCCTCAAGAGTTGAGTAGATGGTATCCAGTTAGCCATGGAACTTTCTTCTTATTTAGTGTCGGGCTTGGAGATGTCCTGAAATAGACCACTATTTCTCATGAGCTGAGAGTTTCTGCTGCAAGCATAGCAGGAACTCAATCTGGGCCTCAGAAGCCCATATACAGAAGATAAAATTCTAAGATAAAACATACCTCAAGCACAGAAGGAGCTAGAGCGGCCAGATTCTGTAACAATGTCATGGCCACAGTGGGTTTTCTGTTGCTTAGATTTGTCCTCTGGCAAAACTGTCTCATGCCCCTGGTCTCAGCATGGCAAGTAAATGCTCCCATGGCTGCTTCGCCACAACCCGGAGACAGGATGCCTCTCAAAAAGATCGACACCAGGACAAGACAACGTTCTTCCCCCCTCTCCAGGAGAATTTCATCCCCTACCCTCCACGCACACACACCAGGACGCCGCCATCCCAGGTGCCACTGGAGATGGTGACCACTAGAAGAAAAAAGACGCTCTGCAGGAGGAAAAAAAATCCTGGCTGAGGTGGTGATGCCCAGAGGAAGAGAGAAAAGTCGATGAAAGTAAGAAATGGCAGATTCCTTGGTAGCCAACCTCAATTGTTTATAAGCACATAAAAGGACCATCCCCACTCCAAAAAATTCTCCCCAAATATTTGGGCAACATTTTTCAGGAGGCTTCTGGTTCTGAGAGTATGGGTGGGTTCAAGGGCCACAGAAGTTTGAATTATTACTCTTAATGAAAAGCCATTTAGACCCATAAAGTGGCAACGCCTGGAGAAGCTAGATTTAAGAGATTCATGTATTTTAAGCTTCAGAGCCTGCTTAGAATTTCCATATATTTCCCATTTAGCCCGCATGAAACATTTCCTAAGAATAAGTTGTATACCCCTGTACAACGGACAGTTGATGGAACGGGGGATTCTTGTTCTAGGAGGATTTCCAGGAACTAACGGAGTGGTGAGGATGCTCTGTCTCTAACCTTAAGAGGCAGAACTGCCTACCCAGCTTTTTCAAACCTACCCCACCCTGGTGTCAGCAGATCTCGCATGGACTCTGAAACTGACAGACTCCATGCCTGCTCACCTGCTCTCTGACTCGTAAGAAACCTGAGCGCTCTCGTATCTCAAGAAGTTGAATTTGTGGCAATATTTTTAAGGCAACTGTCGAGCGTTGGAAAATTGTACCTTACTCCACATTTAACACCAGGATGGTGATCACAACTTTCACACTAGGGGGATGTCGCAGAAAAACTTGGAAGGCACCCTATGACATTGACTCATGGTCATTTGACATTTGCCCTGTCAGATGTTCCCTGGTCAGGTCACCCCACTGACATCATTGCATTTTCATATCCTCAAAGCACAAGCTGTGCTGCTTAGAGAATTTTCCTTTGCCACCGGGCTTCCTCAACTACGATACAACGGTGCGGCCACACCCAGAGCCACAGGGCTGTCGTTTCCCTGGAGACCCGAGGGTGGAAGGTAATCATTCTATTTGCAAGGAGCTGCACCAACACTTTTTTAAACAGATAGCACCTACACAAGGAAATGTACAAAGGTCACATGAATATATATGGCGGGAGGCAAGTCTGCATCTCAGTCCTGTCTGCCAGGCCCACAGTGCCCCACCCAGGAGTCGGATGCTGTTACTAATTTCCCAGTTATTCTTCCAGAGAAGATATGTGACAGATGTGCCCCCTCTCAATGTAACACGGGTTGCAAATGATTGAAAACATCGATTTGCAAATGGTAAAGCATGTGTGAGTCACCCATGGATCTTGTTAAACCTCGGATGATGGGAGCCCAGCTAAGACCCTGCAGGCTCGCTCCTGGATGACACACTCACTTGCAAGCACTTATAACATTATATTTATTCTGATACATCTTGGGAGAAGTGCGAATCAATACATGCTTTTTGGAAAGCAATGTTATAGCATTTATTAAAATTAAAAAGATTTAAAGTCTTTGACCCAGGAATCCCACTCTTGGACATCAACAGAAACAGGTGGAACAAAAAGGCCCCATTACAGGAAATGAATGAGCCAACTGTGATCTATACAGACCAGGGACACTGTGTAGTCAATTAAAAATGTTCTTAAATACGAAAAAGGATAAAAATTAACCAAAATGAAGAAAAAAGATATACAGAGTGAGAGGGAGACTTCACGGGTAACTGGTTGATTTAGGGACATTTCCACAAGGTACTGTTGAGCAAATAAAGCCAGATTCAGGGAAGTATGTTACATTGGATTCTATTTTTGTAAAATGAAAGACAAAAACTAAATGCATATGTATGTGTGTACCTACACACATGTGTAGTGTATATACCTGTTTGTATGTGTATACATACATATGTGCATGCTATAGGTGATTCTATGCTCATGTTGAAAAATATAAGAAGATACCAACTAAGTGATTAGCCTGGAGTTAGGTGGTGAGAGATGATGAGTGAAAAGGGCAAACAAATACAAAAATGAGAGAAACGTTATGTTAAAATAGCATGTATGATAGTATCACATTCATGTAAAAGTGTATGTATGTGTATAAGTAAGTTTCCACATAAAGAAATTCTCAGAAAGTGGTCCTCCTCTCTTAACTTTCTTAAAATGACTTTTTTATGAATATCTGAGAATTGTCTTTAGCTCATTGGTGCCTACATGGTCTCTCCTAATTCAGTTGCTTTCAGCAGAAAAAAGAAATCAGAGTAAAAACTGATATCTCAATAATGGCTAGAGAAGAGAGGATTTGCAGTTCCTAAAATCAGCTGCCCATAAGGGTAGACACCATAACTGTGATTAAATCCCCTGAGGTCTCCCTTGAGAAGTATCACCAGTTTCCCTTTATATAGCTCAGAAATTGCCACCTGTCTGTGACAGTGGTCCCTTCAAAATTTGTTTCCCCCAAAGAAATGGACACCATTTAGCAGTATTTATCCCACATCACGGTGCATTATGTGGGGCAGGTTACCAAAGTACGTGAAATGTATCTACTTTAAAGTCTTTTTATCCTCAGAGTTAAGAAACATTATTTTTTCCTCCCCACCACTTACCCACATCTGAATGCAGACAGACACTTAAAATACACATACAGCAGAACAGCTTGAAAAAATACAGACACACTTGCAATTTTTTTTAAGATTTTCAGATAAAACCAAAGATTGTTTCCAAGCCACAGTCCTGGTTTTAGAGTCCAAGGCAATGACTTAACCATTTCAGAAATGGGGCAGAACACCGGTTTCTAGCCCTTTCTCCTTTTAAAAGACAGATTTTTATTTGACTTCAATGGCAAAGCTACTACACCTGAACAAATATGTAATTTAATATGTTCAGTTACATCACCCGAAATGTTTATTTTTATGGGAAATTGAAAAGTATGAGACACCTAGACATCCAGATATCCCAAACATCGGCTGTCTGCTTCCTTCTTTCCCGAGAAGTTTGCTTCCTAAAAGAAACTTCTAGCTATGAAATAAGACAGTCTTGCTTGTCTCGTTTTTTTGCCACCTTCATTAACTTTTCTGATGGTAGTGTTGGGAGGTAGTATACTGCTTACTTATGCTTTGCTAAGGCGAGTCTGCAACAGTTACTGTTCTGCAGGCTTCCGATGACAACCAGACGTCAGCATGTAGTCTTCCTTGGCAAACAACATTAAGCCCCTCTCCCCTCCATCTTCGGGAACCAGGTGCCCTTCACCAAGCAGACAAGCAACCCCCAAGCCCATATGAATATGGTGGGGAGGGGGGCATCACCAAGGCAACTGGGAAAACTGTAGCCTCTGATCCATCATACCATCTCCTTCCAGACAGATATCGAACTGCCACTGGGCAGGAAGTGTTCAAGCCCACCCTTCCTGGACAGGTCATGAGCCTCTCTGGGATAAGAAGGCACCAGAGAGGTAATGTCCCATTCTGCCTCCTCCCCAGCACTTTAAGATAAGGTCAATTGGAAATTCCAAATTCTAAACCTGTTGATGGTTCCTGGAAATGCAGCCAAACAGCATTGCAGGGGGATAGAGGGTGACCCGTGGAGGGACAACCATGATGAGACGTAAGACAGAGAACCTAAGTCAGGTGCTTTGCTATTGGAGTGTCTCCCCCTCCAAATTTCATAGCATTGTATATACTAATGGTATTACTTAATAGGTAATCTTTTCTGAATCTGAATTCAGAACAAGAATAAGCAATAGAATATTCTCTAAGCAGTGAATTCTATTGTTTACAAGTATTAAAGACATGAATTTATAGGAAGTAGGGTGAAAAAGTATATCCTGATTAAAGTGCATTTTTTATAGGATGGACACCCCCTTACGGCCCCAAGTTAGATTTTCTGCAACTAGAATGAACGTTACGATTAATGTCATCTCGATTTGGTGAACTGCATTAAATAAGAATAATATCAAATTCATATACAAGTGTTGTTGGTTCAAAAGCAATTGTAAGAACTTGTAAAATAAGTTCTCTTAATCACACCCTCTCAGGTTTTGGGTTTATTTTATTAATCATGTATTGATCTAGAAAATGTTTTAATTATTTTTTAAATATATTTTATTGATTATGCTATTATAGTTGTCCCATTTTCCCCCTTTTTTCCCCTCTGCCCTGCACACCCCCTCCCACCTGAAAGCAGTGTCACTTCATGTCCATGGGTTGTACATATAAGTTCTATGGCTTCTACATTTCCTATACTAGTACCTAATTAAGCATCCCTCTAGGTTATCTAATTTACCAGAATTCTGAACTATTTGGTGCCATAGCAATGATATTTTCTTTAAAGATAATTTTTACTGTTACTGCAACCACCAATCTGTCACCACACCCAATTCCACTGAATGCATTCCAACTCGTGTTGCATCACTTTGGAAGGAGGGCTCTGTGGCCCTACCTTGCGTCCCTTTGTTTTCAAATGTTACATAAATTTTTACTGTGAAAACTGAACTCCTACTTACACAAGCAGAATCATGCTTAGCAGGGCACTGACCTGACCTACTTTGATGGGAATGGGTTGCACAATTTCAAATCACTTACCAACACTGGCTGACCTATTTCTAATTATAGAAGACTTCTCCGAAACACTTATCAATCGAGAACATGAATTAAACTCACTATGGAATTGCTTCTTCAATCAGGCAGGAGCAAAATGACAGGAAATGCTAATCCAAAATCCTATTCTACCCTGCTCTTCAGAGAAAGACATCTTTTTCCACGTGCCTCTTTTTTCTTCTTGAGTTTTCTTAGTGATTTGTTAAGAACTGTCCTTAAAAACCAAACTGCTCCTTTAATCAACTCTTACCTCCTCTTCAGTGACCAGTTTAATTCATCTTACTAGAGTGATGACTCATATCTGAATGAATCTTTTTGAATCTCTAGGATAAATAGCTGTTTTCAGGACCTAATCAAATTATCTGGCAGTTTTTCCTTTGCGTGAGTCAGGGGTGGGGAGTATCACACAAGGCATTACCAGGGTATCGTGTTTTTGATACTGAATTTTTCCCTACATAAAACATTCTCTATTTCAGATGCATGGAAATACAACTCAAAATGGCACAAGACTAAGCTTTTGTGGGGGTCTAGTGTTTGCAAGTTCTAGAATTACCCAGTTAAAAAAATATCCATCCATTCATTTATATTAAATATTGCCAAACTGCTAATGACATGTATTTTGGGTGTTTTCTTATTGGGGAAAATGTTTTAACACCTATAAACCACAAGCAGAGTGTTAAGCAAAGCTCTTTGTTCCCACAATTTGTTCAAGGACAATGTGTATCTGTAAGCAAAAATTGATATCAACATGGGTCGGGCCTGAAGTGCTGACTTAGACCTTGGGTTGGCCAACTGCTCAGAAGGCAGACCTTTTGGTCAGCAGAAATGAAGGGCTTCGGATGCAACGGGCTTCAGAAACCAAGCAGAAGAGAAAAGAGCAGAATACTTTTAATTTCAATTCAAAACGGGTTCACAATTCTTACGGTGTTTTTATTGCCTGGAAAACAAGAGCTAATCCTCCTTGTTTGAAGTCAGTCTTTGAACACACCCCTACTTCAAAGTGGCTGAGACAAAATCAACTTCTGGTGTATCACAAAAATAAAAGCCAGTGTGTCAAGATAGAACTATTGTCTAAACTCTGTAAACAGGAAAACCTAATCTCTCTAAAGCTTCCCACCTGAACACCTTTTCTGTTGTTTAGCAAGCAAGCTGGTCAATTATCAGGAAATGTCAAGAGGCTGCCTGGCGTGGTGAAGACGTTGCTTCTTTGACATAGGAACTCATAGCGAGACAACACAGTTGAGAGTAAGTGTAGCCAGCCAGGACTGAGCCTACTGTGTGTCATCTTCCCTCTTGGGAAGGGACCCAAGAGGAAGAAAGATGAGCAAAAAAGCTATGCTGAAGACTCTGACTTGCCCTCATTGGGAATGAAAATGAGAATGAGTGGGCATATTGAGCCTGGTTGATAAACTAATTCGGTCTTCCTTTTAAACTTGAAGTCAACTCATTTAAAATTTAAATAAGAAGTCATCTTTTCCCTGAGAAACCTGAAAGGTGGTTCTTTGTTTGTTTGTTTCACTGAAATAACATCAACACATGCATTTGTCCCCATGGAAGGTATGGGACTATTTTCTAGATTTTAGCAAAGGAGTTAGGGCTCTCAAGAAAGTCAGCGCTTGCAGGCCTTTGCCGGCATCCCAAGCCCCTTCTGTGACCTTAAATTAAGTGGGATCAGAATAACGTGGACAGACACCAGGGAACCCTTCGGAGAGCTAGAGGTCTGGGAGATGGTGCAACATAAAAACATAAAGGACTTGAGATTAGCCTAGAACTTAGTAATGATATCTGTGTGTGTGGAGGCTCTTCCACAAACCCATGAGTAGCAAGCAATTTTTGCTGTTTACTGACCTCGAAAAAGAAAAATGAGCCTAAACCATTGCATGAAGGAATTACCTGAACTTTCAACCTTGCTTTCTTCAGTGAACGTTTATGAGGACTTAAGCTGGAAAAAACTCTAATGATGTTCCATGCAGTTATGATTCCAACTTTATAACCAATACTACAGATATTCACCCATGCCTGCATTTTCTCAACACTAATCGAGTGCCACTGTGTGCCTAGTACTATCACGATGATACAGAAATGAATAAGACATCGAGCTCCCTTTCAGGAACTCCTCACTTAGTGAAGAAAACTGACTAATAACTAGTGTCTTCATTACCATGAGCTCTCAGGAGGCTATGGGAAATGCAGAGAAACAAGTAAAATGTGTACCTGTTCATTACAGAGGGGCTGTCCAACTTTAAAGAAGCTTATGGAGTCTCTTTCTCTGAAAGAGGATGGAGGAGTTTTCTTGTACTGTGACAGTTTGGGGAGTGGCTTTTCTAGGTCCAAACTAACATTCAGAGTTTGGCTCATTCCAAGTGTAGAAGAAGAAACAGTCATTTTCTTTCCACCTCTCCAAGTTCTTCTAGCCAGGCTAATAATGAAATTCACGTGTGGCAGATTAACAGGAGAAAATAACCAAATTCAACATGTACGTACATGCAGGGATGTCATAAGAATAGGAGCCCCGAGGAAGCATTGGACTGAGGAAGTGAGGATTAGATGCCGTTCTGGAGAATGAGGTTGTGGTTTGGGACTTCAAAGGGCAGGGAGGCAATTCCCCTGGAGATGAAAAGTGGATGTTTGGTAGTTAAATGTTTGCTGGACCATCTCTAACCAGGGGACACAGAGAGGACTTTGCGTGGGCCTTGCTGAGGTTCCTGTGTATCACACACTAGTTCATATTAAATTATGGTTAGCTACAATGATATCTCCCTTCCTGGAGATGTCCTCTATCTAAGTTCCCTTTAGATAAGGGGAAGTGAAAGATTTTCCTGAGTCTTCTGTTTCTTAAAAATAATCAGCTTAAAATAGTCAATATCCCAAAAGGCATATGTTGGAGTGGCAAACTCTGCCCTCCTCACGAGATGTATCATCTCTAAATTTTGTTCTTTGGGGCAGTTAAGAGGATGGGTTTGGAATCATACATACCTGCATCCTCCTTAAAATAGCAGCACAACCCTGGGGACCTTGGGTAAAATCTCAAAGTTTTGTTTTCCTGCTAAATAAGGTTGTTGAAATAACTAAATGAAATACAACAAGGTGTTCAACATGTATTTGCAATGAGAGTGAAGATAATGATGGTGATGATGGTGATGATGATGATGAAGGAATGGATAATGGGCCCCTAGTGTATGCACTTATTCATTTGGCTCTTCTAGAAGCCATTGCTAATCGAAAGCCTGTTGAGAGCTGCCCCTCCCCCACTGCAGTGGCTTGCCTCCTCGCTGGTGCCTTTCCTGCTGTGACCTGTATTTCTCTCTCCAGCCGAAGGTCCTTTCCCATTCGGAACTTTCAGAATTTTCTTTTGATTAATGTACTCCCCCTCAATTACGGTCATAGCAATTCCTTGCTGCCTGCTGGCATTCATAGTGGATTCTTACTTTGCCTCATGGTCATTCCCTCAGTTGCTTCTTAAACAAACAGTTCTTGTAATTGCAAAACATCTACCTAGAAAGTTGAGGGAAAGGGGTAGCGACATTGGTTTTTAATTTTTTTCAGTGTTAATCAGAGAAAGACTGAAAGTGATGCTTTATGACTAAACTTTTGAAGAAATGACACAATTCAAGTTGCTGAAGTTTTTGTTATGAGTTGGAGGTTAGCACTGTACCTAACTTCTAACATTCTGATTTATCGTCTTGACTAAATTTTTGATTTACTTTTCCGAGTGATGAAATTTTAAATTTCCAGATAACTATAACTTTAGACATAGTGAAAACCAGTTTTGGATCCCATTTCTTAGTTCCTCTGCAAATGCGAAACACACTGTGGATTACCATCTTGATGACCAAAAAGGAGAAAACATTCTGAGCAGTCGTGAGCCAAAATTGATGGGAACAAAAGGAAAACCAAAAAAGACAACCCACAAAAAATTTTCTATCTCTGCAGAGGAAAAATTAAAAAAAAAAATCTTTCCTTGTCAAATGAAGAGCAAGTAAAGACTCACACGAAGAAGAAGAGATAAAAGCATAGGACTGCAGGCGGTAGGGAAGGCCACATCGTTCACACCCTTCTTCCACCAGCAAGGTGAGTTTTCAAATCACTCCAGAGGGGGCGGGGAGGAGACATTGCGGAGAAGCGTGTTCAGGAACTACTATAAAGGACACACGGACAAAACCAAGGGGGAGGGAGGTGGTTTGGGAGGGAGGTGGTTTGGGGGGAGGTGAGGGGGAGGGGTGGGGAGAAAATACAGACAACTGTAATTGAACAATAAAATAATTTAAATTAAAGAAAACAACAAAAAATAAATAAATTATTCCAGAGAGGGAGCAGCTTTGCCCCTTCTTCCCCCGCTGCCCATCTCCCCTAACCTCCCCGACCAGGTGAGCTTCGGAGACAGTGCTCAGGGACCGCGTCTGCAGGGCAGTCTGTGACTGACCTCCGAAGACCGATTTGCTTGCTTTCATTTCGAATTGCCCGACTGGGCGGATTGAACAGAAGGAGCCCAGGTTGGCATGGAAGCAAGCAAAGGAAGCTAAATAGCAGAACAACAGAGGTGCTGAGGACAGCAAAGAAAGCAGATCTAAGGTCCCAGCCAGTAATAGCGGCCACCATTTGCTGAATACTTATTATGTGTTACGTTCCTGCTAAATGCTTTCGGGTTCTTATCTTGGCGAAGTGTCACATGCATTGTTTAAGAGTGAACACTGGGACTCAGGGGAGCGGCCTGCACAGCCAGGTTCTCCCCACCGTCCAACTGCAGACTGTGTCGTCTCTGCTGTGACCGGGAGCGTTCTCAGAGCACTCAGCCTCTTCCATGTGGCAGTTTCGTTATCTGTGTTAACTGCTGCACCCTTCCGTGTTCAGAGCTGGTGTGTGACAATTGCAGAATTTTTTCTAGAAAAGAGGATTTTTCCCAATTATTCAATTATTTATTTCTTGCTGTGAACATTCCAGTTGAATAACTTTGAGTAGGTCTTTTAACCCCTCTAAGTTTTAGATAATTTATCTGCAACATGAGAATAATACTACCATTTAAAAGGGCTGGAGGAAGGCATAAGTAACACAATAAATACCTGCACCAGGTAAGTAGTAACCAAAGCTATTACTGCAGAAGTTCTCCTATCAGAAGTGGGAATTGGTTCATTAGCTGAAAATAATAAAGAGTAGAATCATTAAAAATCATAATCTAAATGTTTTTTACTTAAAGCAAATTAGCATTCATTTACCAATATAGTTATAGAAGACAAAGGGCTTCTTTTTTTTAGTATACATCTTCTTTGGAGTTGGATGTTATTTTTCATGTACACTCAGATGGCTTTACCCAATAGTTTCCAGTTTCTTATTCTTTTAAGTGAACCGATAAACTAATGATACTCATGAGATTGACTAAAGGACATATTTAGATGTTTGTGATTTTTTTTCTTACCAATCATTAACAGTTGTCACACACTTAATTTGATTGCAATACTTCAATGCAATGAATGAATCAACTTTTTTTAAGTAATTCAAATGTGCCTTCATAAAAATAATGATATTTATATTATATGGATAGGTCATGAGTTTATACGATATTTAACTAACTTGGGTGATTATGGTAACAAGTACCTCTGGCCAAAGCAAGTGTGCAGACCAGTAAAATTTATCTTTGGTAAATTAACAAAGCCCCTGGTCAGAGCAGGGTGCCTTGGAGGTCAGAGTTCCTAACAAGAGAAGATGGGAAGGAAGGCAGATGGGGAGGTAACTCAGGCAGGGGGAAAAGCCCCAGAATTGAAGGACAGGATTCATAGGTTACAAGTGAACTTGGCCTCTTGAAGACTTTAAATTGTGACTTCCTGAGTTTTCACTGCCCCCATCTGTCCCTCCTTTACCTGCTGTTAATAATAATAAGTGAAAAATGTTAGAAAACTCAAAAGGTCAGACGTCTCTTCTAACTTCTCTATTTAATCTGGTCACATTTATTCTGTAACTCCACAGAAATGACCTTAGAGATCATCTAGTCCGTGTTTGTCAGGCAAGAGTAACACTTTCTCTTCAAAGTAAAATTTGAAAAAGAGTTGCAATGTACTAATTGTGGAGCCATAAGGTGGTGTCATTGCTACCTGCTCCCACTGTCCCCCAGACCCGCACAGAAGCCTAGAGTCATGAAAACCACCAAATACCTTGCATAACCTGTTCCTTCCTTACAACCAGTCTAAAGGCAGTCACATGCAGCGCAGGCGCGCACACACACACGCACACACACACAGAGTAAAGGCACTGATGACTAATGTAAATTTTGCTGCAGATTTCTTGGGAATTTGGAGCAGAGCTATTATATGGCGTAACACACCGTAACACAGCCTACGACTCTCCGTGTACCCAAAAGTTTATGCCATGTGGAGCTTCTCACATCAGTCAGTGTCTCTCTTTGGTTTCTCACCCCTCCTCTGGCTCCTCAAGCTGCCTGCATCCACGCCCATGTTTCCCCCATATTCACACATCGGCCAGTTCCTTTCTTAAATAAGCAAAGTCAGCTGCCCACCAGTACTAACACCTGTTTTTCCGCCACATGTGCCACCCATATGTCTCACGAGGCCCTGGGACAACCAGCCCACACTGAGCTTGTCCCACTGTGAGTGATACATGCTTTCTACTGTGTAGCTGCCATGAAATAAAACACAGTTCGAAGAATAAAGATATCCACCCCTATGCACCTCTGTGAGCAGATCATTTAATGTGAAATGAGAGATTTTCTATGCATCTCACTGGAGGCCCATGAACAACATATAATTCTTTCAATCCCAGTGTCTGAATTATGATTCACCTCTCCTTGCATTTGTGCTCTGATTCTAGCTAATCACACTAGAATACTAGAATATGACTCTTGTTAGTAATACTTTCCCCACTCACCCATAAGACTTTAAGGGATATTCTCCCCAAGATATTTCCCTCCCCTCTTCTTTCATCTCCATGATTTTCTTAAAAATACATTGTTACCTATGGTAGATAAGAAAGATGTTTGAAAAGATCAACAAAATTTACACAAACTTTTAACTAGGCTGATCCAGAAAGAAGAGAGAAGACTCAACTTACTAAAATCAAGGATGAAAGAGCACACATCACTACTGACCTCACAGTAATAAAAAAGAATTGTAAGGAAATACCATAAATGACTGTGTGCCAACGAGTGAGATAACCTATATGATGGACAAATTCCTAGAAATGTTACTGGCAGCTTGCTAGCCAGAAAGCTACAGCTTCATACTCCAGGGGATTATAGCATTCTCTCCCAAGAAGATTAATATTCCTCCCCTCCCCCAGAGTGGGGGAGGGAGCAGGGTAAGACAGGCACATGCTCAGTAAAAGTCAAAATGGTGCAGGGGAGGTGCTGGGCCAAAAACGCCAGTAAGTCTAGCCTGGGGAAGGAGGTGACTGGTTGGGAGGTGTACCAACCTGAAGCATGTAGAAGTTTGGGAAGCTGATTTGTCATTTTGAGAAAGCACCTGGTCCATCCCACAGCCAAGCTAATATAATCCCAGGGGAGCAAAGAAACTCTCGCCCCAGTGACCCGACTTGCCCTCCGCATTCACACATCCTCTCTCCATGGCCATGAGTCAGCTGTGCGGAGATCCATGGCTGTGCAACTCCACATGCAGGCTCTAGGAGGAGGCCTGAAACAGACTACAGCTGGAAACACGCTCTAAACTACCTGCATGCTGGACTGTATTTTAATATGGAGCAGAAACTCGAGACACTGGCCTTTATCGCGGCCCTACTGAAGAGAAGATTGGACTTTTTCCTTGGCGAAACAGACAGAGGAGGGTCACTGGGAAGTCAGGAGGGAAGCGCCTTAATTGTACATCACTAGTAAACCATTCCTCAGAGCCACAGCCTCCCATGTGGGTCTCAAGAAATTCTGTTCCTTTAGATGCCACAAGATCCCACTTCCAGCAGTAGCAGAAAGACACAAACTCCAAAATGGATTCCCTAGCCTCAACAACCTACTGCAGATCCTCTTGGGTTGGTGGAATTAAACTTTTTTAAAAAGAAATCTTAAATGGGAAATACTTTTAAAGGGAGTTCACGGAGCTTGGTTTGCTCTTCTTCACTTAGATTTCCTGCTGTGGTCTGAGGAGCAGCCACTTAGCTCAGGTCGCTTCCCCTGCCTCCCTCCGACCTGACTCAAGCCAAGGGATTTTCTCTCCCTTCTTTCTAGTCCCATCTGAATATCCAAGGCTGTGTTTTTCTTCTCTGGGTTTAGCAATTACCTGAAACTTCACTGAGGGGAAAGCCAGACCACGTTAGAGCATTGCGCCTCTTGGGCAATCAGAGGGGAAACGGATGGTGGGTTGAAGTAGGATGCCTGGCCCCTAGGGTGGTGTGTAGGGAGCCCAGAGCTCTGCTTCTTCCAGCAAGGAGATCCTAGGGGCTGGCACATGGGTTGTAGCGATGGGCTCCGTCTCCCAGTCACTCCCTCTTGGCCTTGGGAGCACGCCCTGCTTTTCCATACCTTCTCTCTATTCTCTCCTCCCCCAGTACGAATGTTTTCTTAGACGGAGGGATGGGCAAAGTGATATTTTAGGGGGCAGAGAAGGTGAGAAGCCTTTCTTCTGTGACCCTCTTCATGCCATTCTTCTCTTTACAGCTTCCAAGTCTCAGGTTTTTGCAATTCAAAAGCCAGAAGAGACTCCTTTCTTCAGTGGTTTCAACTGGCACCTTTCTACCCTGGGTCAAGAGTTCAGAATGCCTGCCTCTTCTAGGAAGAGAAAGGAATAAGAAGAGCAAAAAGGGGAAGTAAGACACATGGGCAGGAGCAGGGAAGGAACAGTGATTAATATTTCTAAACATCACTGTTTTAGAGGTAGGCCCACACCATCCTGTCTCGGCCTCCTCCTGGTCCTCCTGCATTCTTTGGTGGCCTCTAGGATCTTTGCGAAGGACCCTCTGAAAACTAGGGCACAAAGTACTGTCCAGAATGACCTGAGATTTCACTTAAAATAGGATTTTGCCTTTGTGGAAGACATTGTAAAGTGACCAGTGCAGGCAAAATTTAGCTTCCCTTAATGAACTGGAAAAAAATCCCGAGTCCTTTCAGTGAAGAAACAAGCACACCCCGTACACCGGTAAGAAGTCCAAGTTCCCTGACGGCCTCTGCCTCCTTCATTATCTTCATTCAGAAAACAATGAAAACCTTCCTTTCTGCGTCCAGCAATGGAAGACAATTTAGCTAAGAGAGCACATATTTTGGGCAGAGTTAGGGAATAAGCTATACAGTTTGTCGAAAGGAAAGGAGTCATGTTGGAAAAGGCAGAGGCAGTGCTTAGAAGGAAGAAGATGATGAGAAGCCTCCCCAGGAAGAAGGACAACCTGGCTACAGTCTCTGGAGATGGAATAAGAAAGGACAGCTTCTCCCTTCTGCCCCCGAGTTGGGAAGGTCAAGACCAGCACAAATGCTCAATGCTTAAGTTACATTGCTGGACATATCGCCCCTCACCTGCCAAGTCCGAGGTAAGAGAACTGGCTTGGATCCTGCAGCATCTCAAAACCCAGAAATGTGTCTCAAAACACAGCTGCACGGTTTGCTCACAGATCGTGGTCCCCATGATAACAACTCAATTGAGGTGTCCCCCACTGTGTCAATGTATCAGAATTTAAAATTTTAGGTCACAGATCCTTTTGAGAAACTAATAAAAGAAAAAGACCTTTCTCCTCCATGTATTGCTTAGAGTTTCAAAAGATTCGTGGAATAACCCGATTAGAACCCTGGCTTTAGAGTTTCAATTCTCTTTAAAGTCTCTTGGGATCAGGGATCTCAGATTAGAGAAAATGAACCTGGCACAGATATTAAAAGTCTTCCCCAGTGGCCAAGTGCAAGCTCACCCTGCCCAGATCTAAGTCCACTCACCTGATAGGTCATTTCATATTCTTTTATCCAAGACCAAATGCTTGCTCTCCCCTCCCACAAGTGGGGGAAGCTACTACTGCCTACATTCTTCATGGACATAGTTCTGCATAGCAACCGAGTGTACAACTCTTTGCAGAGGCTACTTGTTCTCCCCAAAATGCATTCTCCCTTCTTCCTTTTACTAACAGAAACTCCGGTCTTATTTGGGTCCATACTTACTCATTTTCAGACTACATTTTTCTTTCTTCCTTGCAGCTACAGTTGTTATGGTGACTACTTTCTGGCCAATAGCATAAGAGTAGAAGTGATACTACACAACTCTCAAATCATATCCTCGGAAGGGAAACTAATCTCTTTCCACTTTTTTTCTACCTACTTCCCAAGGACTGTAATGTGCTGGTGAGGTCACTTCAAATACACAGACAAGAACAGCACCTTGTGAAATGGAAGATGGGGCAGGGCTCCTCACTGAACGAACTCAAGGAGCTGACTGCCCCATGGATCATCTACTGTGAGAAGCAGAGAAGTTGCACATTTGTTAGACCCACTATATTTTGGGGTCTCCTTGTTTAAGCAGCATAATACAACTGACACCAACAGCAATGAAAAATGCTATATTAAATTTCAAAATGTTCTGAGACTGATAAGGAAAAGGTTCACAGGTAAGTAAACAAAAGTCGGTACTATTTCCTCATTCGCTTGAAAAGTGTCTGGAAGTGACTTAGCCCAGGGTCTGTAGTCTGACAACAAACAGACTCTAATTCCTTCCTTCTTTTTTAAGGACACATGCTACTTCTCTGTGGCTATTCCATGAACACTGCCACTCAGGGCCACTTTTTATGTCAACTTTGTATATTTCAATTGGGGAATTATGATGTACCAATGCTGTTCTCAGGGACTCGATTTGCACAGAGGCTGGGTTCTAAGAGGGCAGGGGAAGCATATGCTATAGAATTGAGGACCCTTATAAATTTTCCCAGTTGTCTGGGTTTCAATGCAGGTGTAGCAATCAGCCCTGCAACCCCTTAGAAAATGGACTGTGGGATGACAGCTCACACCAAGGCAAGGAAATCTGTACAGAGCCATGGGCCAGGGCCCAGGATGGTGTCACTTAACCTAGACTTTTTTCTCAGTGGGAGGCTATGCCTCGCATGGGGGATATAAGCAGGATCCTACCATGAACTATCCGCTCTGAAGGGCCTGAGAGAGGGACTATGAGCTACAGTCAGACCCACGCCCACTCCAGCTGCTCCACTGGGACCTGCCGCCACTGCCAGAAGGCATGTCACTTCCCCCAAGGATGGAGACTCCTGTTTACATCTTAATCGAAATTTACCTGACATCAAAATACTCCATTTCTGGCAGCAATGTCTTCAGCAAAGAAGAAACAGTTGGCACTCAAAGATTCCATTTTTGTTGTACCCGAAGACCAAGACTAACATTGCATAGAGGCAACACAACTGTGACATTTCAAACTCTGCCCAGAAAGAACACGAGTGACAGCAAGACATGGGGCTGAAGACATGGGGTAGGGAGGAAAGGGAAATGAAAGAAGAGCCACAACAAGGAAAATATTATGCACCTGGAAATGAAACTTCACGATGCTGGGACTCCCCCGTGCAGCCCCAGGGACTGACTCAGCACACACTGATAAAATGCTAAAAAAGATTCATTTAGGACTAGACCCAACTTAGATTTCCCTACAGGCAGCCTCACGTACTTGACTCCCTTGGGTGCTTTTGTTTCTCTTTTCCTACAGCTCTTGGGGGTCCCCACTTACCCCACTGAGCTGTCCTGGATTTTTATTTTTCCAGCAGAAGGCAGGGGTCCAAGATTACTTCCTCTGTTATGGATAAAAGCTAACTGTTCATTTAAAAAGGTAAGTGACCGTGGGAGGAGGGACAGTTAATACAGAGGCGATATTACGAGTTTTGGAACTTGGTGAGTATTTTTCAGACACCAGGTTCCGCCCAGGATATTCCCATAGCAACAGATACTACCTAGTATTATTACGGTTGTGTTGGCTCACTTTATTCTCTTTCAGTATTCAATCCCAAGGTGCGTGACTTTTCAGTCTTTCTCACTGAAGACAAATTACTAAATGTGTAAGAGTTAATTTGTAAATTTCATCTGAAACCTGACCAGAGATGCACGTTAGCTCTTGCAACAGTTTGCTTCCCAAAGGCGCCGAAAGGGGTATTGCATTGGTGTCTGTCCCACAGCTTTGTGATTTCTGTCGAGGGAGGAAATGAAATTTCTGTTCATAAGAGAAGAGTCCAGTTGGTGAAGATCAGTGATAAGTTCAGATGCTCAGCCTGAATTTTTCCAGAGAAATTTGTGTCTTTAACCCATGGAGGGGGGGAAAAAAGGAGGAAAAGCATGGGACTTCCTGAGGTGTGGTTTTACTAAGTCAAAGTCAACAAACCACAAATAATCAAATGAAGAGTACACACTCCTCCAACTCTAACCTTCCAGAATCTCAGATCTAGCTGCAAGGTCATCTATCCAAGCTCTTTATTTTAAATATTTTATTTTAGATTTTATTTATTTATTTTTAGAGAGAGGGGAAGGGAGGGAGAAAGAGAGGGAGAGAAACATCAATGTGTGGTTGCCTCTCGTGCGCCCCCTACTGGAGACCTGGCCCACAACCCAGGCATGTGCCCTGACTGAGAATTGAACTGGTAAATCCTTTGGTTTGCAGTCCAGAGCTCAATCCACTAAGCCACACCAGCCAGGGCTTATCTGAGCTCTTTAAATATAAAGGGCACATAACTTACCACAGTATGAAAAGAAAAAAAAATCTTTATGTACTTTGTTTAACAAGTGGTCTGAACGATCACAAAAATAGGGAGGAAGAGAGATGTGACTAACTGATCAACACTGGAAGTCTTACCAGGCCACTGTGTTCTACTCGTACCTGAGAAATAATCAAATGCTTTTCATTTTTTATGATTCTGCATATCATGGCAATTCACAAAAGGAAGACAAGCTACAAAAGAGGGAAGAGAGAAGGTGGCGGTGAAAGGCGGCGATCAGAGAAAGATGCGCTCTCCCACCAAGCTGCTGTGTCAGGGCTTGCTTCGCCCACAGTCCAGCTGATTGCACAGCTGGAGGCTCAGGTGTGCTGAGCGCCCTTCCTGATCCGCCTTTCTCATCTCTCCGCTTCTCTCACGGGGACAGGTGGAGCGAGGCTGTCCTTCCTCAGGTGGTCTAAGCTTCCCAAGGACTAATGGGATCTGGGTGAAGAAAGCGGAGGAGGCACCACGGTTCTCCATCACCTGCGCAAGGACGAGTGAGCTTTCTCCTCTCTGTGAGCGCCCTGTGCTTTTTCTGGGTTTCTCTCCGAGGTCCTTCGGCATCTCCTGCCCCACCCAGAGAGAGCAAGCACACCAGTGGAAATCCCCTGAGCAAACCAGCACATGCTGTACCAAAATATTGTGCCTGGGCTTTGTTCTTTTACATCTTCACAACTAAAGGAAAGAGATACAATCAAAATGATAGTCCACTTAAATGATAAACAAGAGAATTTAAAGAGACATGACCCAATTACTCACCCGTGGAGTGACAATCGGTGAGCAGTTCCTGAGATCTGTGTTGGTGATAGAATTTGTGATTTCTCCTTGAACACTTATTTAGTTCATGGAAATTTATAATTACAACTTTCTTGAAAGGATATTCAACTCAACACACAAAACACACCAACTTTTGTGAATCGGGCTTCCAAGCTTTCTAACCAAGCTTTAAAAACAAGATTAGAAACAAGAACACAAATTATTATCTGATGCACCAAATTGTCACTCTTTATTTGGTTTGGAAGATGTTTGTAAATAAAGTGCCAAAAAGAAAAAAGAAAAAAAATGGCCTCAGCAGAGAAAGAGGAAAGATAATGTCCTGGTCACTTGGCTTCTTGCTCTGAAATACCCCTTGAGTGTCTAGTTTGGGGTGTGACATCATAACAGGGGACCCCATCTCCCACTGGTCTACTTGAACCCTGAAGAGGGGTTCCCAGAGACTAACACAAATGCCCCATCTCCCTTGACGAGGTGGTCACATGACTGTAATGATGAGACAAAGTCACGCAGCTTTCAAAGAACTACCACTAAGTGTAAACACTCCGGGGGATGTTGTTTATCTTTGTTAATGTCACCATTTTTACAGGCCGGGGGGAAAATTTTACCCAATAACAGTGAATTGAACAGAAGCTCATCACTCACTGTCCACTCCACATTGGTGTCTTCCGTACCTTCAAATGGTAGTCATGTGGCTTTGCTCCCAAAGAGAGCTCCTGGGAGTCAAGAAAGTGCAGCTTTACGGCTTAAATGCAGGTTAGATTAGTCATCAAATGAGCAGCAGTATGTCCTACAGCAGGTGCTTCTGTCTTTTAATGACAGGATGGCTCTTAACTTGTGCCTCCAAGCACTATCAATGGCTTACAGACAAAAATCCAGGGATCACCAAGAGGCCAGCCAGACTTAACAAATATCAGTGCTTTAACCCCGAGGCCAAGGCGGGAACCATTTTGCTTGGCAGACAAGCCTGGGGAGAGTCTGAATCGTCGCTGTCACTGTCTCAGGCTTCTCCCCCACATACGTAGATGCTAGCGTGGTTTACGTGGACCACACATTCCTGAAAGTTGTGTGGCAACCAGGTTTTCACACAGAGAATCCTATTTTATTTTATTATTATTTTTTGACTTCATTGACTTTATTGTTTATTGACTTTAAAGAGAGGAAGGGGGAAAGAGAGAGAGAAACATTGATATAAGAGAGAAACATCAATCAGCTGCCTCCCATACACACCCCAACCAGGGATGGAACCCGAAACCCAGGTATGTCCCCTGACTGGGAATCAAACCTGCAAACTTCTGTCATAAGGGACAACATTCCAAC
The DNA here is from genome assembly GCA_004024845.1 of Tonatia bakeri. Lineage (NCBI taxonomy): Eukaryota > Metazoa > Chordata > Mammalia > Chiroptera > Phyllostomidae > Tonatia > Tonatia bakeri. The sequence continues at coordinate 15,347 of PVIA01001711.1, read as the reverse complement.
TAACTGAGCACCCTGCCAGGGCTAGAATCCTATTTTGAATTTGTGGAGAAAATAGCTATTGTATCCGATAAACAAGGGAGCAGCAAACTTTGTCTCTGAAGGACCAAATAGTAAAGATTTCACACACTTTGTGCACCATACAACGTTTGTCTCAGGTACTCAGCTCCCCTGCTGTAGCACAAAAGCAGCCATGTTTCAATAAAGCTTTATTTACAAAAACAGACAGTAGGCCAAATTTGGCCCCTCAGCCACAGTGTGTTAACTCCTAAAATAAACAAATAACTCTGATAGGTGAGGTATAAGTAACTACTAGGGCTACACAGAGAACAAAACAGAAAAATTGCTCTCCTTGTGAAATGCTTCAAGTTCAGAGGTTGTAGGCGGACCATTTAACATATACCTACAATAAATTACCTCATTAAGTGCACAATCTTTCTTTAGAGCTAAACATATCCCTGACAATCAGATGACTGGCTTTGTAAGTTTAGATTTTGTCCCATGATTCTTTTAACCTGGGTCCAATTCACACTCTAGTCTAAAGTGATTTGAGTCTACATTGGAATCCACCACCTTACTTTCAAATAAGCACAGTAAGTTTGGGGCTGCCAGGAGGAATACCAGAGTAAGACAATAATTTCAAATGCTCTATCTCTTCATTTCTTCTACCCCTGCTTAGAACAGCAATATTTTTACTCTGGCTTCCTGTTTCTGGTACATGCCTTCTTTTTTTTGCCATGTTTATACTTCCCCCTGTCTGTGGTTGAGTAAGTATAAAGCCCTAGAACTGTAGCTTTAAGTCTCTTACTTAATCTCGCGCGCTTTCTCCGTCTCATTCATTCCTACACACAGGCTCACACGCCCGCTTTTCTCTACTCGTCTCTCTCAGAATGGCAATTCTCAGTACAGCTTTTGGTATTCTCTTCTATTTACTTCAAGTCGTTTCTGGAGAAAGTGGCTATGCACAGAATGGTGAGTCATTTCTAACTTTTCTTTAGGATTTCAGCTTACCTTGAGAATATGCTTCAGGTTGCTCAGATCCCGAGTAGACCTGAGCCGGGTGTTGGGTTGGAATGGAGAACTTACCACTTTTCTCTCATTGTGTATGTTCTAACCACCAGGACAGGGGACTGGGGGTGGTTTATAAAGTCTTAGAATTTTCAAGAGAAAGGCATTTGTCTCTCCAGATGTGGATCTTAATGCTGGTCAATTCCTCCGATCATACCAAAGGAACACCCATTCAGATGCAACAGCTGAGCTTGTTGGTTAGACCTTGCTAAGAAATGAAGCTAGATTTGTTTTTGCTTAGCTTTCCCAGGGGTTCCAAAAACATAACTTTCATGATAAAATAATGTCTAGAAATAACAGTTGTCTGCACCTACCCTTGCTACAGCCCCGGCACCCAAAGAGTGTGTAGGACACAGTGGATGTTCAATACATATTTGAAAATGTCTTCAAAATACTTAAGTTTTGATAGATTTCTGTGAGATTCCTAATAACCAACTGTAAAAAAAGGTATCAGTGAGTTGTCTCATTGAAACATATTTAATTGTCTTCATATTAACAAATTTACTATCATATAATAGTTCTCTTTGGGATCCTTGAAGAACTTAGTGCCTAAAAGCGGATGCTGCCTACTCAGTAAATAGTTACAACAAAACTGTACACAAACCTGCAGCAGCAGCAGCAGCAGCAGCGGAGGGTGGGGGTGGCGGTGGGGGAGGGGCTGCCTGGGAAGGTCAACCACCAGCTTGTTCGTGAAAATTAAGCTTTTTCACTTTAAGAGTTAAAACCTATTTTCCTGTCAAAGATATCAAACACATCATCAGCCTAATGACTCAGCTTAGATTTTTAAGTCATGTAACTACTAAGGATGGAAATCCCTAGAATGCTTTTATTACAGGAATTGTCAGAGGGTTGACATTTTCCACAGCATGACCATGTATGAGTCACTTTGTGGAGGACGATGATTATTCCACAGTAAACACTGCCTTGCGTTTGACACGAAGAGGCTTAGCAAGCAACACACAAATCCTACTCTTTGGAGGATAATATAGTCGTTCCCTCTGTTTCTCCCTGGTGACCACACAATTTTTAAGAGAAATAAGAATTGCAATGAAAGCTGAGTTTTCGCCTCAGCTTCTTAAATTTCAGACATTTTTTAGGAGATCTGTAACCACCCATCCCCACGATGACGTCGAACCACTTCCCAGTTTGGTGTGAAAACTAATCAGCTGCTGTTTGTCCAAAGATAAGTTAGTTCTCCGAGAACCACAAGGGTGATCAAGAGAAGAAGTAGCTACTTTTTAAAAATCGAAACCACTTACACTTTTAGTCCACTAATTCTGTTCAGCAGGTGGACTTCAAAACCACATTACCTTGTCTATATATGCTACACATTCCAAAAGAATTAAATTTTTATGAAAACATATGATTAGATAATGAGCATTTAAAAATAATAGGTTAACTCACCTTTGTTCAAAAGCTCTATGTAGTTTCAAAGCCCAGGTAATGACACCTTTGACATAGAACTCATTTTCAAATGAACCCCAAAGTTTTCATATTCATATTCTCAGAATTAGAATTCTTGTTTTACCTTTTCATTGTTTATTTCTCAAAAATGAATATGATAATAGTCATAGATGACTCTTGTTGAGGTTTTACTGTGTTCTAAGCTAAGTCTTTGTAGTTGTTCCTCATAATAACATGACTTTATGTATCAGAACCCTGAGGCTTAGAGAGGGTGAGTAATCTGACAGAGGACCGCAGCTACAAAGCAGAATAGCCAGGATTTGAACCCACATCTGTCCAGCTCTGGTGTTGGGGGCCTTAACCACTGTGTGTATTACTCTTACCTAAGAATTTTCAGCTTAGATCAGGTCTAGCATTCCCTTTGTGAAATGACATGCAGTTGTGCAAGTCGTTGAAGGGAATTTTTCTTGGTTATAAGGCAACTTTGCCCAGAAATACCTGCTAATGAGTTGATGAGCTACATCTCAAAATCTAGGCACTTTAATTACATGACCAATGCTCTGTATATGGCATGAGAATATACAGCAAACTCACTTTGTCAGCCTCAGTGGCTGGGGGCAGTGGGCATGCTTTGTTCTGCCAATGCCCAGCATCCCGTACCCTGTTCTCTCTCTGGCTTAGGGTATACGTTAAAGTATTTCGGAGACCAGGCTGATCCATGGATGTCTGAATCCAAACAGTAATGTAGGTTCTGTTGCATAGGATGGGTGGAAGTCCAAAGAAGGGAAACCATGGAGACAGCGTGAGACTGCTCTGTGTGGGCAGGTCGAAACTGCCCGGAGCCTGCCTGCTGAGACGGGCGCCGGGTCCTGGGGACGAGATTCAGGTCTGCAAGACTACGAGTGAACATGCTCTGGGAACCTAAAGGGTAGGCGGCCGAGTTGTTTAAATCTGTCGTCATGGGGAGGACCGGCCCCTGCTGAAACGGTATCAGGAGCCATTGCTGGGAGCAGAACCGTGAGAGGGATGGCTTCTAGGAATGTTCAGGAAGAGCAGTGCCCACAGACCTTGTCTAGCTGTGGCCTTCACAAGTTCTCACCTTTGACTGGACTGACCTGTCACTCAGCTGGCTGGTCCCCTCACAGCTGACTTTACCGGCCTCCCCACAGACCAACTGGATTATTTAAATAAAAGGGCTGCTGTGTGTACATCTCATGGCCTCTGGAACACTCAACTAGGGTTTAATTCTAGTATATTTTATATCTGATTTAAAGTCCTAGAAGCATCTAATTTCTAGTATCAATGGGCCCACAAGCAATCATAAGCTCGCACTCGAGTACTCAGAATGCCTTTGGTTACTATAGGTTTTTTCATGTCCCAGTATGAGTATACTTACTGACAGATTTTTCTCTTTTAATATTGTGGAACATACATATGAAATGTCTATTTAAATTTAAGGGCTTCATTCCAACTTAACAAATTAAATACTACCTGTGACAGTATTTCCAAAAAGGACTACAAGAAGTTCATGATTCCCCACATACTTCGAGAATTTTCTCATATCTATGAGATATGGTATCTATAGAAGATCAATAAACACAGAAGCATTGTCTATAAGATTTACAGGAAGGCCCACAAGATTTAAGTCCTGTCAGATCTAATTTTTTCCTAACCACATTTGCCTCAGTTAGTAGCTTAAGACAAACTACCTTAAATAAATATCCACACAATAGAAAGAATCAATGGTGCTTTTAGTTGGGACTCCTATTTAGGCAAGGGAAGGCTACCCCTCAAAACAGTAAACTTCTGATTGTAAGAATTCTATCATCTTCCTTCATTCAAAAAAAAAATACTTGAGCCCTGACCGGAGTGGCTCAGTTGGTTAAGCATTGTCTTGCAGAGCAAAAGGTCATTGGTTCGATTCCTGGTTGGGGCACATGCCTGGGTTTCAGATTCAGTCCCAGACAAGGCACCTACGAGAGGCAACTGATCAATGTTTCTCTTGCACATTGACGTTCCTCTCTCTCTCTTCCTCCCTTCCTTCTCCTCTCTCCGAAAATAAATAAATAAAATATCCAAAAATAAATAAATAAAATCTAACTAAGAGAGGAAAGATTTGTAATAAAGTCAAAGGCTAGATTAGGTAACATGTGAATAATGGAGATAAAGTGTCTATTACTTGAAATGTACAAGCTCACAGAAGAAATCATCATTGAAATAAAGGAAAGACTGTGGTCAGTGCTTCATTCTGGGTCCCTAAAGCACTAAACCAACAATAGAAACATCTGGAGGTTACTTCTTAATTGTGATAATTTTTTTTTTTTTGCTATTAGAAAAACATGTGCTCATCAGGTTTTGTTTTGGCTTGGGTTTTTTTTTGGGGGGGGGGTTAGTTTTGAAGACTTTCTCATTTCTACCCCTGGGCTTTCCTTCTTGAAATACACTACAATCACTTCATCCCAGCACCAAAGGCTGCCATTTCATGAAACTGACTGCAGATTTCAAAAGCAGGCACCTCCCCCCCCAAAAGTTGATACTTTAAGTACTATTATTATCAGAAATAATGTGTCCTTTATCTCTGAAAAAAAAGGAAAAAAGGCAGGCACTCCTTAGCCTCACTAACCGCTGCAGGTCTGTCCCGCCCCTGGCAGGAGACCTGGAAGACGCAGAGCTGGACGACTACTCCTTCTCCTGCTACAGTCAGCTGGAAGTGAACAGGTTCCAGCACTTGCTCCACTGTGCTTTCGACGACCCGGACATCAACAGCACCAATCTGGAATTTGAGATATGGTGAGAAATGGTGGGGTGGATGGCTCTGAGGAGCCCTCTGCCTTTCTTTTTGCACGCCGTGCAGCATCGGTGACAAAGGGAGGACTGGGGGGGACTAGTGATCAAATATTATTACAACCCAATGCATTCCATGAGCTTTCGGGAACTCCTGTCCTTCACCAGAAGACTTGAGCAAAGAAGTCCCCTTGGGTTCATCTTTCAGGTCTGGGGGCTACAGTCAAATGATGGTACGGATCATAGAGATCCCATATCCCTCCCAAATTTGTAGCAGAATTTAAATCTTTGTTTGCCTAAGACACTCCTTAAAAAAATCTCCTAGCCTGACATGAGATAATCTCATGTCTTCAAGTTGCATCTGGAGCAGAGTTGCCTGGTGTCTAATCTCCACACCGGCACTTAGCAGCTTTTTAACCCAGAGCTGGTTGTGTAACTTACTTCTGCCGGTCTCTTTGCCTGTTAAATGAGATACAGTACCTCACAGGGAGGTTGTGAAGACTAAATAATTTAATGTTTTAGTAATTTAATTAGAAAATTCATCCAGTATGTAATATGCAGTGGAAAAGAGGCATTAAGTCAAAACTCTATGACTAGAGACCAAATGTCCACCTTCTTGACACAATTTGACTTTAGATGATACTCCCAGTATCAACCTTCCACAAACCCACAAAAAATAAACTGGCTCTTGGTCTCAGGAGGCCTTGGAGAAAAGGCCAAGAGAAAGAGAAAGTCTGTGCTTTGAAAATGTGGGAGAGAGCTCAGACAGCTTTATCTCCTCCCTCCTGCACGAATCACCTTTCGCTGTGAAGGTTTACTATTTCTCATGATTGGAAAAAAAATACTCTAACATGAAATTCTGAGTTGTGATTATCTCCAAATTCCTGCCAGGTTACCATAGTTTCTTAGTAAAGAAAGTGGGTCAAGCTCCACCAGTAGTAAAAAAAAAAAAAAAAGCTTCTGAAATTCCATAGACACTCAGAGTCCCCCGGGATCTGTGCGTGCCCTAGGCGAGCCCTGCGTTCCACGTCTTACACTAATTTACGGGAGCTTCCTGCCTCTCCTCAAGCACTGACCCCTGCTGCAGTCACTGGGTCAGCACGGTCTCGGACTTGAATACCATAGCGTTTCCTCCGTCCGCCTCTGTCAGTTCATGTCTACAACACACTTTCCAGGAATAAAATATGCCGAGAGAACAGGAACCCACAATGTCCAGAAGCTATGCTGCAGCTAGACTACACTGAAAAGAGCCAAACAACTCAGTCAAACTCTGAGCTCGTATTTGTGGGCAAAACCTCCAACGCAGGGGTTTGGCTTTGGGCTGGAGGCCTTTGGTGATCGCTGCGGTTTCTCTTCAGGAGTCCGAGGCTGACCTTTCTGTCCACTTTCACTCACACAGCATCTGCCCACTTCCTTGCCCACTTCCTTCAACACGTTTCTTCCTATTTCCTGCCACATTTTAATCAATCTATCCATAGCTTCCATTTGGATGTCTCAGTTGTATTCAGGTATTTCCATTGGAAAGGAATTACCTTAAGACATGTTTTCGGTATGAAACAATAAGTATGAACTCCTTAGTAGGTGATAGTGTTATTTTCGTAAATGTGTGTACGTCTTGAGGAGGGATTAGCGGAACTCCTAGGTTCAGAGAGGGCAACGTATCTCAAATTAAACTCACTTAAACAGAGTGCTGGATTTGCTGGTTAGGTTGAGTTTCTATTCCACACTGAAACTTGCTTTGTGGAGCTTTCTCTCCCATTTATATAATGTGTAAAGAAGAAACTGGAAATTGTGCTTTCTGCTAAAGTCATTGCAAAGGCAGGATCGTTGCTAGAAACCCCGTGCTGTTTCCCAGGAGCCTCACCTGGGGCGTTTTTCTGTGTGAACTTATTGCCTGCCTGATCTGGCCGTCAGTCTCCCAGGTTTGGAAACCTAGTTGTTTAGTATTCAACGTGCAGGCCCATCTCTCAGAGAGGAATCAAATTATCCACACTCACAGAGCTGGATTACCAGCATCCCACCTGACTGCTTCACACTGACTGACACAACTACCGTAGAGACCCAAATATTCATCCTGGGCTCAGGGTGGGGCTGCGGGGAGGAGGGCCAGAGAGGGCCAGGAGGTTCCATATCAGTACAAATCCTCTCTTACTGGGGGACCTACAAATATTTCATTTACCAGAACTCACCAGCTGTCAGGTACGTAGAGCGACAATGCAGAGGTGCTGGGAACAGGCACCGAGGCTGCGACCCAGGGTGTCACTTCAGCAATCTGATCATAACACTGTCTTGCATTGGGGTGAAAAGAAGCATTAGTGTCTAACGTATGGGCAGTGTCTATAAACAGTGCTTAATTCTCTCAATAGTCAGATTTGCATTAAAAAGTTTACCTTTTTGCCCTGGCCAGTGTGGCTCAGTGGACTGAGTGCCGGCCTGTGAACCAAAGGGTTGCTGGTTCAATTCCCAGTCAGGGCACATGCCTGGGTTGCAGGCCAGGTCACATTGATGTTTCTCTCCCTCCTTTACCTTCTCTAAAAATAAATGAATAAAATCTTTAAAAAAAAGTTTACCTTCTCATTAAAATTTTACCTTTTGTGACAGTATGGGTAGACCTGGAGAACACTATGCTAAGTGAAATAAGCCAGTCAGAGAAAGACAAGTACCGTATGATTTCACTCATATGCGGAATCTAATGAACAAACTGAACTAATAAGCAAAACAGACAGATTCACAGATGGAGAGCAAGTGACAGCTAAGGGGCAGGGAGGTGTGGGGTGGAGGGACTAACCAACAGAGAAAAAGGACTCGTGGACATAGACAACAGTGTGGTGATTGTTGAGGGGAGGAGGCACAAGGGGACTAATGGTAATGGAAAAAAAAAACTTTCAGTAACAGAAAAAATGTGATCAAAAGGTTGTTCAGTAAATATAGAAGCAAACAAAGGAAATTTGTCTGTTGATTTGAAGACTAGAGTTATTTGGTTCAGATCTCAAAGTAGTTACATTTTTAGAATAAGTTGCCGGCATTTACATACCTAGGTATCTGTTTAAAAATCAGGTTTTGTAATGCTGGGATCATCCAGCAAAAAGCAGATGAACAGAACTCTGGCTGTTTCTACAGACGGGGACCGAAGTGGCAGTCCTGAAGCTGGCAGGCTCACTTCATGTCACCTGCATAGGGACTTGCATTCAGCCCTCGGTCTGTGTAATTTTTCTAGTCAGCTCTCAGAAGGCCTTCATATTTCCCTCATTTCCACATTCTCAGGGGCACCACCATCCCTCCCATGTGTGGGCTGCAGGTACCACTTCAAACCTGCCGTGTTTTGTTTTCCTCAATTACCGGCAGTGTCACCGCTGCTCCCTGCCCCGTCTCCCTCTTGCTCTGGACTCCACCAGCGGTATCCATCACAGGCTGTCACTGTGGTCCTTCCTTCAGGACACAACACGAACTTTCAAGGTCGTTCTATATGTTTGAGATAGATTCCGTCTTTCAGGGCCAAATAAGGAATGAAAACTACAGTGTATTTTTGCCTTTAATACTTCCAGGTAAATATCATCACACTAATGTGTACAAGACTAGGAAATTTAGGAAGGTGCAGGTGGCGTATGATCCCCGGCAGTCTCTCCCTATTTTCAGAACAAAGGACAGAACGATCACATACATCTAACTACAGCTTTGTATAATTAATACAGTCTTGGCATAAAAAGAAAAAAAAGAACAAGGAGATTTGTGTTGAGCGGTTTAGGGTTGATGTCCCCAAGGACGGTCCCACAGGGTCACATTTGTTAGCCTATGTAACCACTCAGATACCTGTCCTTAAATACCCTGGAATGGTTCTATTCAACAGAAGTGCAATGCATCTCACAGCTGTGTGAGCCAGATGTGAAATTTTAAATGTTCTAGTAGCCACATTTCATACAGGAAAAAATAGGTGAAATTAACTTCAATACTATATTTTATATAACCTAATATATTCAAAATATTATCAATATGCAATCAATATGAACAAAAACATTAATGAGATATGTTACACTCTTTCGCATACTAATCCTTCAAATCCTGCTGTGTATTTCATATTAAGATCACATCTCAATTTGGACTAGCCATGTTTCCAGTGTTCTATAAGCACATGGGATAGCGGCTATTGTGTTAGACCTCACGGCCCTGGAACATCCTTAACCCTAGCAACGCATGGGTAGCCACCAAGTAAATTGCTGTAATTTAATTAAGTGTCTTGAAACAACTTGGATTGAGTTGAGTCAAACTACTCTGGGGAGCACGATCAGTCTCCTCCAGTGACCTAAAGTGGTCACTTGGGTCCCTGGGGTCAGTGGCGCGAAGCAAGGACTCTTGTTCCAGCCACAGGTATATCTGACTTTCCTGGCAAGGCTTCCCCCACTCCCCTTCCCCCACCCTATGAAGCAGCTCCTGGAATTCAGAGCCCTTAAAAGGATGCCCAGGCTCACAAGCCAGCTAAATGGTGATCTTTAGTTTTTGTGTCTATTATCTCATCCCCCCAAAAGTAGAAATGAACTGAAATTAACAGTTTAGATCCTTCTTAAACCTCCAACAGTGCCAGGAGCACTGTTACGTGTTCAGGGTCCATCGCTAAGTGTTCCACACCTTCTTTACTCACCCGTATATTTCACACTCAAGACTAAATTAAAAGCCATTATCCTTCTCATTCCTCCACATGACGTGCTAACCTAAAATTTAGAAGTGGGATTCCGCCCCAATTCACCCCTTCTATACTCATTCATTAAATCACGACAATGTCACCAGCTTCAAAACTTCCCGTCTGGCACTCCGCCCAAGGAGTGTGTCCTGGTATCCCTCTGGCCTGTACTCTACTCCAAGTGGAAAAACCCAGGTAGCCCCAAAACAGCATGTCCTCGAGAACCTCCAACAAACACACATACACACACGTGCACACACACACACATTCAAAATCAGAACAGCTGCATGTCCCTAAAAGGCAGCAGTTAACTAAAAAGCTGCATTTGGGGGGAAGATAATTTTTAGGAATGTCCCAGGGGGAAGAGTAAATATATTTGGCCGAATAGTAAAATAAGGAGCTTAACCAGTCACTCACAGACCACAGCTGCCCGAAGGTGAGTGACCCTGCTCCTAAAGTTGAGGTGTTCTCCGCACACTGCAGCCCCACGCCCACCTCACCTCAAGCCACAGAGTCCAGGAGTGATGGAGCGAGGGCTCACTCGAGCACATGCAGAGAAAAGCCACACATGTCCAATTCACCGAAAAGAAACAAAACGTGTTCTGGGTTGGAGGTAGTAAAAGGCCTGTTCCCTATGATTTAAAAAAAAATGTATCTTATAAATGAGAAGGATTCTTTTTATGTAAGCAAACTTACACCAGGGTGCTTTTTTTCTGCCACAATCCCCACTTCCAATTTGACCCAGCTACGCCTCCTTTCAGGGCTATTTGGCAGAGTTTAAAGAGCATGTAGGAAAAACAAACTGGTAACCATGGTTATCACAGGAGAGGGAAATTAAATGGAGGGTCAAGGAAGGCAGAGAAATGAGTAATTTTACTTTATTCTGCGTTGTTTAATTATTTTTACAATAAGCATACATACTTTGCATTACTGCTTTAATTTTTATGTGTTTTATTAATTTATTTGATTTACTTCCTTTTTATGATAATTCATTTCAGGAGTAACATTTACCTATGGTGAAATGGAGAATGTAGGTGAGTTCTAAGAAACAAATCTGACATACAGTAGCCTTTGCCTCAGTCAAGATACAGAACATTTCTCTCCCCTGAGAGGGGTGCCCCAGGTCCCCTTTTCATCCCTCCTCACCTGCCCCCACCCCCCGAGACAGCAATCACAGTTCTGAATCCTATCACTCTTTGGTTTTGCCACTTTCGGATAGTTCTTATAAATGGAATAACACACTGTTCACTCTTTTCTGACTCACTTCTTCCACACACAATGTTTTTGAGGTTATCCATGTTGATACATGTCTCATAACTCATCTTTTCAATCGCTGGGTATTAATTCCACTGCATGAATGTATCACAAGTCTTAATCCTTTCTCCTTTTTGATGGACATTTGAGATTTATGTACTTTGAGATAATTATTTTTAAGTTGTTACTAACATCTTTGTACAAATCCGTTTGTCCATACACATCTGTGTTTCTCTGCAGTAAAAACCACAGAGTGGAATTGCTGTGTGATGTGGTAGGTGTGCATTTCACTTTATAAGGAACCGCTCCCCAGGTTTCCACAGTGTTTGTACCGTTCTACCTGCTGCCCACACTGTACGAGCTACACTCATTTCTAACGTTTGGCTTTGAAATAGTATCCAGCTATTTGTATTTACATTTCTCAAATAACAAATAATGTTGACCATCTTTTCACATACTTCTTGGTCATTTGTACATCTTATGGGGGGTAGATTTCTTGTCCTTTTTATTATTTGTCCTTTTATTATTGATAGATGTAAATTCTTTATATGTTCTGCATGCAAATTGTGCATCAGATATATGCATCAATGTTATTTTCTTTCAGTCTGTAACTTGCCGTCCATTTTCATAATGGTGTATTTTAACAAGCAGGAGATTTCCATTTTTTATAAAGTCCAATATAATCTCTATTTTTCTCTTTTATGTTTCTTATGTGTCATTACTATCTTTTTTATTGCCAAAGTTAGGGAGACATTTCCCCTTGTTTTTTTCTAAATATTTTATAGTTCTAGACTTTATATGTAGATCCACAATCCTTATCTAATTAATTTTGTGTAAGGTGAAGATTTATATCTTCCATACATTTGCTCCATTGTTCCAGGGCAATTTGCTGCAAAGGTTTTCCCTGTCCCATTGAGTTGATTGGGTACCTGTATTTTAAATCAATTAACCTTACATGTGTGAATCTATTTCCAAACTCTGTATGCTTTCTATTCATCAATTTATCTATCATTGTGTCAGCACTAAACCTTCCTGATTATCACAGCTTTATCGTACATTTGAAATCAAGCACTGTGAGTCATATTTGTTCTACTTTTTCAGTGTTGTTTTGGCTCTTCTTTGAAGTTCCACATAAATTTCAGAATCAGCTTGTCATTTTTTAAAATCTTACTGAGATTGGGATTAATATGTTATATGCCAATTGGGGAAATTTTTCTGTCCTTTCGTTACTGAATTTGCTAATTCACAAACATAGCTCTCCATTTATTTAGATTCTCTTTAATAGCTCTCAGGAATGTCTTATAATTTCCATTGCAAAAACCTTAAGCATCTTTTATTCATTTTATTTCTATGCATTTTATGTTTCTATTGCACACATTGAGCTGTTATTTTTAAGTTATTTTTCTAATTGTTTGATACTAGCCTATACAAATTTAATTGACTTTTGTACAATGACCTTGATGAATTAACCTCATTATTTACTGAAATTGTATTGGAGAATGTGATTTTCCACGTAAACAAGCATGTTGCTCTTCCTTTCCAATCCAGGTGCCTTTTATTTGTTTCTGTTGCCTAGGGCTGGCTAGAGTGTCCAGCACACTGTTCAATATAAATGGTGAGGTATTCCTGTCTTGTCCTTATCTTAGGTGAAAATGTTCAGAATTTCACCATTAAGTATATTAACTATAGACTTTTTGTAAATTCCCTTTACTAGGATAGGGAAATGTCCTCCTATTAATTATCTGCTAAGAGTTTTTATCATAAATGGGTGTTGAATTTTGTCAAACAATCTGCATCACTTGAGATGACCAAATTGTTTATATCTTTTATTCTGTTAATTTGAATTATATTGATTGATCTTTGATTGCTGAACCTATCTTGATGTTCTGGAGTATATCCTACTTTTGGATTAAGTGTTAACATGAATGTGTTAATATTTTGCTAAGGAATTTTTACATATACATTCTTGAGGGACATTTACCTGTAAATTTCTTTTCTGTAATATTTTTTGCCAGATTTGGTACTAGGGTTGAGCTAACTTCATAAACTGAGTTAAAGAGGGTCCATTTCTTCTCTATTTTCAGGAAGGAAACATTTGTATAGGATTGATACTATTTCCTATATATTTGACAGAATTTACAAGTATATAACCATGTGAGGTACAGTTTTCTTTGTAGGAAAGTTTAGTAATAATAAATTTAATTTCTTTGACAGAAATGGAACTATTAAGATATCCAGTTTCTTCCTCATTTTCACTTTTGGGCAATATCTCTCTTTAGTAATTACTCTAAGGATTGCAATATGCAACCTTACTGTGTCAGAGTTTATTTAGAACTAATATTGTACTATTTCATGTAAAATATAAGGAATTCTCAACAATATAGTTCCATTTATCATGTCCTATGTTTTGCACTATTATTGCCACATATTTCACTTCTATTTACTTTATAAATGCCACAATAATGTCATAATATTTGCTTTAATTAGTCAGTTATCTTTAAAGAACTTCAGAGGAAATATATATTGTCTTTTATATTTACCAAAGTGCTATTTCTGATACCCCTAATTCCTTCCTGTAGATCTGAAATTTCATCTAGTATCATTTCCCTTTGGTCTAAAGAACTTCCTAAAACAAATTACCTCAGTTTTTATTCATCTGGAACTATCTTTACTTTGCCTTCATTATTGAAGAATATTATGTGCATATAAGAATTTAAGGTACACATCTTAATTTTTCTCTTTCAGAGATTTAAAGATATTATTCCACTGTCTTCTGGTTCTCATAGTTTCTGATGGAAAGTGATATTTTTCTCTAGATGCTTTCAAGATTTTCTATTTGTCTTTGTTCTTCGGCCCTTTGACTATAATGTGCTTGGCTTTAATGCTGTGCTTTCTTTTTTTCTTAATTTTTCAGCCTGCTTGTATTTGCTGAGTTCTTAAACCCAAAAGTTGATCATTTTTTGCCACATTTGGAAAATTTGGGGGCATTATTTCTTTAAATATTTTTTTTAGTCAAATTCTTTCTCTCTTTTTGTTCTGGAACTCTAATTATATACAGAGTCTGGCACCAATAATGCTCTTTTTTAATTACAAAATCTTTGATTACAAAATCATCAGCATGTAATTCTGTAACATAGTAATACCATACTCAAACACACCATGTGACATTTTAGATGAAATGCTCCAATTAAAACTGTAAATCATTATACCCATGTTATTACCCTGCCCACCACACTCACACAGGTGTCACTTCTGCTGGACCCTGTATTCATCCTTACAGGCCACCAACACTTTATCTCAAAGTTCAGGCCAATAATGTCTATTGGTCTATCTTCATGCTCACTGACCCTTTTTTCTGCCTCCTTCAATCTGCTGTTCAAACCTACCCCATACATTCAGTACCTTTTTTTAATTTTTAGATATGTGCCTGTTATATTTTCATCTTGTTTTCTTTTACTGTTTTTACTTCTCCTTTAATATTAAACATCTGTTTAATAATCATGACATTGTTTTATGTGTAGCCCTTAAATATGTTTATAAAAGCTGCTTTAAAGTCTCTTTTCTGCTAGTTCCACGATCTGAATCATCTTAGGATCAGTTTCTATCAACTGCTATTTTCCTTTTTCCGGTTAATTGTGATAACTTTTGAATGTAGAAAAAACCCATTGATAATGAGGGAGTGGGTTCTGTTGTGCTCTGGCGAATGTTCATTTTAGCTCTGTTAGTTAACTTGCCCAGATTAATCCAACTTCTTGTTTTGAGGCAGTGTCTAAGATCTATGCTTAGTTCTTTCTAAAGCCGTAATTATAGCTCTCGCTGTCTCATGGCTACTGTGCAGTCCCCTCCACACAGGCAGAATTAATAGAACATACAATAGCTGGAGTGGGTTTATTTCTCTATTTTTCTCATTTCTAGACATTCCCCCAAAATTCTTCCTTCTGATTCCTTAAGAAAAAACTGTGGCTCTTTGTTATAGTGTAGATTCCTATCACAATGTGCCTCAAGGAGTGCCATCAGACAAAAAAAAAAGGACAAAAAGAAACGTGGATCTTATCAAACTTTTTTAAAAGGATGAAATTTCTTCTAGTTTCTGCCTGCTTTTGGTTACTCTCCAATGCTTTTAAGTAGGATTTTCAAAAATATATTGTCCAAAGTTTATAGCAGT